>OLKM01004909.1:0-19375 GCA_900291075.1 Melanogrammus aeglefinus | reverse complement strand
CTGTGCGAAGACGGCGGGTCCCTCCTCGGGGTGCCATGGATAGCCGAGGGCCCGCGGTGACGTCGTGCGCCCGACGACATTTAGAGGGAGGGACACGCCGGACAAATACACGCTCGCGTGGCTGTGCAGCGTCCTTACGTGCGTCATAGGGCGGCTGTTTGGTTTGCTCCTCTGACGCACAAGGGCCAACTGGCCCCACACTGATAAGGCGCTTCATCTGATCTTGAGACGGAGTTAAATGTCCAAAAAACCAACAACGTATGGGGTGGCGGATTCATAATTCGCATGCGTCATCGAGTGTATACGCGTCTATTTAGTGCACAACAATTTTTTTTTTTTTTCAAAGAGCCTACGCCAAAGACGACATGAAATTTTGTACAATTACCTCACAAATGGATTTAAAAGGTGAAAATGTGTGTATTTACTTTCTTGATTCGTTCCCTCATGTTTTGCGTTATTAACACACCTTTTTCATGATTAAACAAGGATACACGTTTGCAGCTCTTAACGCAGCACACTAATCCACCATCAATCACTGGCCCCCAAGAATCACCCTCATCCATCCGGTGTTAGCAGAAACAGAACATCCTGTCATCAAAGCGGGGCTGCGGCCTCCATTATATACCCACCACCTCCCAGGTTAGAGCTCAGTTCGACCGCTCACCCCACACCACACAACACAAAAACAACAGGACAACACGAGGTGTGCGCGTCTGGTGCCGTGGCTCTCCATCTCCATCTCAGGGTGCGCGGTGGGACGCGCTCGCCTTTCCGCACGAGGCCCTGCAGAGGACACGCTAAAGAGGGAGGAAACCCACCCACCACGACGACCATGTCCAACTCAGTGAGAAATTCGACCGGATATTTTCAAATCACAAAAGAGTCGCGCCAGAAAGCCCCCTCCGACCGCCCCACAAGCAGCGCCCCAGTTACTAGTGGCGATCTTTTCAACTCTGTGTCCAAGTCGCGGGCACCGCCGCTGTGCACAGAAGGATATCCTGAAAAAAAAGGAACATCGTAGAGGAGCATTAGAGGATAAAAAGGTAGTTGTGAACGGTTATAGAGCATCGTTGTTTGAATATATAGCGCATACGCAGAATTTCGTAGTAATACAGTAAGATGAATATGTTTTTAGAAACAGTTTCGGAATATGAGATTGGGCAAACGCGGCAAAGTGACCCAAAAATCAATCCCCAAACACCGAATCAACAACTTAACACACAGAAAAGCATGTAGAATTGTAAAGAGAACGAAACATAGAACCAACCCTACGAGATGGATTTAATTTTGTGATGAAAACTAAAATGCTGCCCCGCCACCCGCCTCACCACAACCACCGACTTCCCATGAAAACAGGGTCATACGGAGAGAGAGGTTTCACTTCTCAAACCTCTCGTCGTTCAGCAGAGGACGAGCGGATGATCAAAGCGAATTCGATGCGTTCAGGCAAAGAACACAGAAGCATTACATATCAAGCTCCTTAGGGCAGCAGCACGGTCGCATGATAAGTAAGGCTCGCAGACCGAACCCCCCCCCCACACACACAACACACACACACACAATACACACACAACGCACACTTTTTTATGATATGATATATGTCAGTTCAGGATGTTTGGAAATAAGTAACAACTATCTCCTGCAGTTTTGCTCCTGCAGGTGACGTGTACGAGGTTTTGGAGAGCCGGGTGAGGCCGTGGAGAGGGAACCTCATCACGACCCGTTGGTGCCCCTCTACACCCAAGGATGGGAGGTCTTCAACGTTCACTTCAAACGGTGAGTTTCAACAGCGTTGGCGGAGGCTAAAACATGGGAACGCAGTTGCGTTTCTGTATGGGGTGTGTCTTTGCGCGAGGCCCGGCTTTGTGTTTGGCGCGCACGCGTGCACGTTTCATATTCTGTGACGTTTTTGCCAGTGAATGCGCGTGCATGTTATTTGTAGGGAGAGTGTATGTGTGGCGCGCCGCACGTTTATGTCAGTGTATGTGCGTGGAACGTGTGTGCACCCGGTGCGTGCGTGTTTTTTGGCTTATGTGACTGGTGCGCATGTTCTCTCTGTGGTGTTGTATAATTTACGCATTTACGTGGAAGTCTGAGGCGTTGTTTTTTAAGTGCATGCGGCGCCCGTGTGTTTGTGTGTGCGTCAATTGATAAGTTCAATTAATGTCAAACACATTGGTGTGTGTCCTCGCAGGTGTCCAAGTGGATCAGGGACCGCCAGGAGAACAACGGTATCCTGGTTGTTGAACCACGCTCCCGTCAGGCGCCTGCTGGAGGCCGCGGCCGAGCACCAACGCACCGACCGCAACCGCCCTACCTGGTGGTGTTTCTCCGAACGATGCGAGGACGGAGCTGCTCCGGCAACACATATCCATCCATCACGGGTAGAGGAATACGGCTTTACTAGAAAAACAAAAAATCTTTGTCTGGCCCTCATAGTCTACTTTTCTCATGGATAGCCTAACTATACCACACAATCAATAGTGTAGCCGCCTACATGTAGGCTATTTATTTAGCCTAGAAGTTATAACGTTTTATGTAACGACTTATCTTACACGATAATAATTTTCATTCATAACTTTATATCGATAGGTCATGGGAACGCACCTCCGAGCAACGACCCCCACGACAGGAAACGGAGAGCGATCCCCGCCTTCCTCCGCGGGCGCCCGCAGCCCTGCCAGAGGGTTCCCCTCTTCGTTGACTTTGAGGAAATCGGTTGGGCGGGCTGGATCATATCCCCGAGGGGCTACAACGCCAACCACTGCAAGGGCTCCTGCCCCTTCCCGCTCGGGGAGAGCCTGCGCGCCACCAACCACGCCACCGTGCAGTCCATCATGCACGCACTCAAGCTCTCCGACGACGTGGGCTCCCCCTGCTGCGTGCCGGACAAACTGCAGTCCATCAGCTTGCTGTACTTCGACGACGAGGAGAACGTGGTTCTGAAGCAGTATGATGATATGGTGGCGGTTAGCTGCGGGTGTCACTGAACCCCTGGCCCGCTGGGCTCTTTGAGGACTGTATGGTTGGTTGGCTGGATGGTGGATTCACATCTTTGAGCTAAATTAATGTTGGAAAAAAAAAGAAAGCAATGTATTTTCGTCAAAACATGTCTAATATTGTCAAATTGTATTATTTTTAGAAATAAAAGATAGAAAAACGCATTTTATTGTGTAATGTGGTTCCATGGCTAAGCCCTGTCTTTATAGTGAATGACTAGTATAACCTTAATACAAAAGGGTGACGTTTTAAAGGTTAGCATTAAAGGCCTATAAAGAATGATCTGAAAAATATTATATATTATAATTATTATTGATATAAACGAATGGTTGTTATCAATATTGTCAATAATTCAAATGGTTAAAAGTTTGATACACAGTGTGTATCAAACTTGTATCAATGTTCAATACATTAATAATCTTCACTGAATATTTGTGGAATATTGAAAATTATTTCAAAGAATATATAAGTTAGGAGTACGTCAGTAATATCTGTTGTTTTTATTGGAATGGATCACATAAACAGTAGTCTATCGATGAGAAATTCAAAATGAAAACACCAAGGCAAAAACGAAGTATCCTTCAAAAGTACTCTGCATGTATGATTTTTGGCAAAAGGTATTTTACAGTTTATTCCGTAAATGATTGCAAAATAACTTTTGATCTTTTAAAATGGTTTTTTTCAACTTGTGCATGCATAAACAGCCCTTTTTGTGCGATCATTCACAGGATATAACCAGGATTAACTCAAATAACGTATATTCAAGGAACTTTAATAGTGCTCTTTGTGACTGCAAACCTATGTGGAAAAATATGAAATTGAGGACCACCATTACAGTGCTTAACGGAAATACATCCAAAACTCTTAAATTGCAATTGACTCATCAACATTAGATTACAATTTCGAGATTTGCATTTGTGCTTCATCTTTCTATATCACATACAAAGAACAATATATACATCAATTTAAAGCACTATAAAAAATATGAAATTGCACATTGTAACACACAAGAACAGTCACACACACACAAACACAAACACACACACACACAGACACACACACACACAACAATCACCATCTTCCCTGCATCATTTGACAATAGATTCACACAGTTGACTTCATTCAGTTCAAAAAGCCATCTCCTTACAACAATGAATGGTGGGGACTTTTCGAACAAATATGTAATTTATCAAGTGAGCAATGTTTTTGAGCATAAAACATCACCAATAATCCAAATGAAATAAAACCTGAAAGTTCCTCAGTCTATTTAAAAGCCCTTGCTCTATATCAGCTTGCACAATCCAGCTCCTCTACACCAAGAAAGTCTCCCAGCATGTGGTCGTGTTGACCATAAACTGGTTCTAAATAGGGACGGCCTTCGTTACTGTACACCTGCCGTGACCTCTCATTCTGCCTCCGTTCAAACTCGTCCTGCTCCATTTGGGAGGCCTGCCACCGACAGATTTATGGATATTGGACGTCATGGGCACCGGGACAAATCCGTGGTAGAGCACACCATCGGGGTGTTTAACACCTCCACGGTGGGCGCCTGAGGTATGGCGCGCTCTCTGGTGGCTGGGACAGGCAACTGCAAATAGTTCCCCGTTTCTGGATCATAGAAAGTTTTGGTCTTCACCTGGATGGGCATGTCTACGAAAAAGTACTGCCCTGAGTCTGGATCTTGAAGGAGTTTGCGCTGGGTCATGGGGATTGACTGAGTCACGATGGTGTGCTCCACGCTGGACTGACGCGACAGCTGTTGACCATTGTAGCTGGACTGGCGTGAGAGGTTGGCTGGTTGGCGCCTCCGGTGGCATTACGTGTCGATGCTGTGGACTTCTCTTCACCGTGACGTCTCCTCCTCTGCCGGCTTTCTCCTTGGCGCGACCCCTCTGCTGTAGCTCCTCCATGATTGACTTCTCGATACGCTGGTTCCTCGTTTCAGTCATTTCATTTCCGTTGACCGACGTATCCGCACTGGCTCGGCGCTCCGCGTGATCCCTCACATGCCTGTCCACGCTCTGGGATCGTTTGGACTGCCTGTCTGCTGCTGGCCGACTCTCGCTGACATGGGCTTTGTATACGGGTATGTTGCTGATCACCCTGTCACTGCTGTAGTTCCTACGTTCGGGTTTGTCGCGAGGATGATGATGCCGGTCACTGCTGCGGCCTTCCCGTTCTGTTAAAACTACGTCAGGAAGTCGATCAACACTGCGGCCACTGCTCACCTTCCTGTCCTGCATTTCTGCCTTGTAGCTGGATCGGACCACTTGGCTGTGATCCAGATCGCTACCTTGGGCTCTCTGTGGATATTGGGCTTCCTCAGTCTTAGTCTTGGTGTGCCTGTGATGACGACTGCTATCGTTGGGATGGTATCTTTCTTCATTATTTTTCCCGTGCTCCTTGTTGAGGCTCTGGCTCCGCTTTTCAGTGTGTCTTCTGGAGGTGGTAGAGGGTTTGTCCTCAGTCTGTACATTTTCTGGGTTATCAGCGCTGTGTTTAACTGCCCTGGGCTTTCTGCTGCTGCTGGACGACTTCTGAGATGGCTTTTTCTGGCCCTCTTCTTTCTTAATCCTTCTGGTGGTCAACTTCATTGCTTTCATAAGGGCCTTCTCCGATTTAGGTAAAACCGGGGGAGGTTTGGAAGGCCCTGATTGGCTGCCGCTGGCACTGGATGGAGAGCCCCGATCTCTTTCGCCGGGCATCTTGGAGACTTTTTCACCATCTTCCGTCTCAGCAGTGAGGTCGTCCCTGGTGTCCGCTGCCCAGCTTTTCGACCACCCGTCGGACAACGGACTCACTCCAGAGTTTCTGTCCTCTTCTTGTGGAACTGTTAGAGTGGGGCCGAATTGGCTTCTCCTGAGATTGATATTGTTTGAAACACTTGAAGGAGACAAGCTATTAAGTGGGGAGTTTTGCGGTGGGACTTCGCCAGGGGCGAAGCTTGTAATAATATTTTGAGAATGGTTGCTACTGGCGATGGCAGTGTTGCTACCCGGTGGGAGATTCTTTTTTACGTGATTTATTGCACTCAATTCCGAGCCGATGAGATGTTCTTTCGGTAACCAGAGATGCACTGGCTTTACTGGTTTGTTAGAGAATGTGTTATCTTTGACGATGAATAAGGCAGGGATGTCCAAAGATGGTGAAGAGAGAGTGCTTGCAGGAGACATGGGTGTTGAGTTGATTGTCTTTTCCTTTGATTGTTGGCTTATAAGACTGTCGATTCCTCCCTCTCCACCGCCCCCAGCTCTGTGCCTGACAACCTCCCGGTCCGCTTCTTCTTTCTCTGTACCAGGAGTTTTTAATAACGGCTTGCAAACTTCTGTCTCCCGTTCCCATACAGAGACAAGCTCTGTTCCTGTCGATGCTGAATCGTTATTGAGGTTTCCCAAGACATTAATAGGCTCTCCGTCATTTTCCTCCAACCCTGCATTCAAATTCTCCAAAGAGTGATAAACATCATTGTTTCTGTGTCCAGCACTCTCCACAGAGAAATAAGACGACTTTGACGAAAGACTAGCTTGATCAGGAGGGCTTTGGTTAATATTATAACCATTTACTAACACTAGAGGAGACACAATGTTTCTAGCTATGTCAATGGCAGCCGCCTGATCCGGTATCACTTGGGCTTTGGTTGTTTGGTCAGCCTCGGCTGTTATCAGATTTGTAGTTCCTGTTTTTTCTGTTAGGACAATACTTTCTTGGTTCAAGGGCTCTACTGGGCATACATCATCCGGCCTTAGTGGGGCCTTGCGCTTAACCTTCCGCGGTGATCCAAGACTGCAAAGACTCTCTTGGCTGTAGGTTATTTCTTTCCTTCTTTCCCCTCTTGGTGAGACAGAGCCATTTTTGGTCTGCAGCTCAGAAGACGTAACACATTCAGGTAGGATTGGATCTCCCTCAACTGTTGAGTTTGTCTTCTCATTCTTTTTCCCAAGCTTATGATTGAAGATTTCTTTATTTTGTTCTTCCCTTTCTGAGTCTGTATTAACATCCGCAATAGAGGGTATTTTATCTTTAGGACCGTCTTTAATGGAGAAGTCCTCCTCAGTTCCATCCATAGCGCTTCCAGAATCTTTAATATTATCCTCCTCATCCTTTCTAGTAACTCCTTTTTTGCTCCTCGGTGGAACAGGTGGCACATCCTTCATCTTCAGATTTTCTTTATTCTCTTTCAACAATTGTTTACCGTTTTCCTCAGATGTTTTGGGTCTTACTAAATTGTTTTTCAGCTCTAAATCAGGGATGTGCCTTGCATCGTTCAGTTGTTCTATTCCATTGTTTAAATCGTTAGAGTTGCTCGCTAGCCGTTTTTTCAAGTCAACACTGACTGTATTTACACCTGGCAGAGGGACCATTCCGCACAACTGATGGCCTGCACCGGGCCTAGTTTCAGTCTGTGACAGAATATGTTTGATTTGATTATGATCCCTCAGATCGCCTAACCTCTCTTTGAGCTCCATGTCTCTAAGTGCAAGCATACGGCCATTTTGATTTTCCTTTGCGTCCGCCGTGAAATTTTGCAAAACCATCTCACGTTGCTCTTGACTTTGTGCATAATCAGTAGCAGTGTTTTCTGCTAACAACGGGTCTGCGTCCTTTTCCTTCAACGATTTATACTTTTGTCTTTCCGATATGACTTCCTCAAGTGCCATTTTTGCTCGGTCATAATTGTCATTTATAATTGCTTTGTTGAGAACAACATGGTTATCTAGCTTTGGGAAACCCTCCTGCTTGTTACGTTCTTGTTCTTTCTTTGTAAACATGTCTCTTTTGGCTTGTGTGTTACCTCTCATGGATAACATCCCCTTTTTGATATTTCTCAGCTCCCTGGAGATCAGGTCGTTCTTTGCCTTTGTCTCTTCATCTATGTTAATAGACCCTTGTCTTTCCCTTGCTTTATCGAGAACATCGCCTCGTCTCGCCCTTTCCAGCTCTTTTAAAGCATTCAAATCATTAATGATGTGCCCACTGTCTCTCATCATCTCTTCCTTCTTTCCCAAATCTATTCTCACTTTATTTTTAACCTCATTATGAACTTCTTCCTGCTCGTTCTCCCTCTCTGCGTGTCTTTGAGTTTTGATATAATTGTTCTGCCGCGCAGAAAATACATGTTTCTTTCTGGCATCCTTCCTTTCAGAATCACTTACATATTTCGGAATATAATCATTTTTAGCATTGCACGGATCTCTCTCGATCAGGTATTCGTCAGTTGGGCTTGGTAAATCGGATAGTTTCTCAAGAGTAGGTATAATATCCGATTTAGTGAAATTTCGCTTTGGCACTGGTGGGGGATTTCTTTTGACGATGGCATTTTCAGACAAAATGTCATCTGATCCACCTGTTTTATTTTGATGGAAGTGATGATCCATAACGGACCTGTCTTCAATTATATCTTCTTTTGAGTTTTCTGTGTTTCTCTTGCTCAGTTTTCTTTTGGGCTCTGAAATCATGTTTTTGATGTGACTCGCCTTGTTTTTTTCTGCATTTATTGCATCCCTGGCTGCTTTAATAACATCCATCGTACTTAGAGGATGGGAACTGGCATCTTTATCATTAACAGCCATGAACTGTGCAAAGTCTTTTGATTGTGTTTCCGAGCTACTGGTGTTTTCTGGTAGGTATTGTTTATAAGCCAAGCTCTCTTTCTCCTGTTTATAGGGAGATGGTACTTTAACATCTGCTGCTATTTTGGGTGACAGTCGTTGAACAATATTTGGTGAAAGCGCTGTGTTGACAGCTTCTCCCTTTGGTGCATCTGGTAAAGGTTCCTTTGTTTGCTTTAAAAGATGGCGTCTGTTATCGGGAGAGACACTTAATGCCTTCTCTGGGGCTTGCGGCGGACCAGCCCCATTATCAGCAGTGACGGCTTTCTTGTACAAATTCAGGGACGGATAGTTTTTCTTGATTACCATTGGGCTCCTGTGGTTTTTCATCTGCATTACAGGTGCAAGATAATTCTCTTCACCTAGACTTCTGCTTCCCGAGGCCTCTCGTTTTGTCTGCAATAAATTTGTTATTAAATAGTCATCGGACAAGGGCGAACAGAAATCGTGTTTCCCAACACATGGGGTGTTGGCTTGTTTTGAAACCGGACTGCAAGAAACCCACCCTTCTTTAAAGTTGGCCGGTGTGTTTAAGCCTGAAGCAAGTCCCTCAGATCCCATGTTTGTATAACCGCTGTTATCCACTCGAGGTGGCTGGGTGTCGCGATCAGGCATCTCTGATGATCTGAATTTAGGTGGACTGTATCGACTCTTTACTCTTTTCCTGTTGTCTTTGAGGTTAAAGAGGATGCTCGAGGCTAGGGACTTGTAACCCTCTCGCCTGATGGGCGTTTCAGAGCCCAACCTGGCCTCCGAGTCCGGTCTGAGGGGCAGGTCGAGGGCTAAATGGAGAATCTCTGATGTTTCCGTCGGCTGTCTTGATGGAATAAGAGGAGTCATCAGCTGACAGATGCTAAACGGAGTGGAGGCCGCAGAGCAGCACTCCTCGATAGCTTGGACTTTAACACTTTTAGCTTCCTGTTTCACCTGTACAACACTCTCAGCTCTCAAACTCTCCACTATTGTTTTGGAGATGCGACCCTGAGGAGGGGGGATCACATTAGGCAGATTAACAGGAAGAGCGCTTCTTGACCTTGATTTTTTTTGCCTCCAGGGGGCAGCATTTGCTTCACTTGTGTTAGAGGAGCACCGCATTTCAGCCAAAAGGACTTTGGGCTTTGGTGGGACCTTCGGTGGAGGAGGTGGGGGGTGAGGTTTTGTAGCAGGAGTTGGAGGAGGTCCAGCCCCAACTCTCTGACACGGTTCCACCCCCTCTGCAGACATAGAGGGTTCTTTGGCAAGGGCTTTCAGACATGTTTGGGAATCCTCTGCATGGAAGATATCTATTCTATGGGCCTCTGCCAGCTCCCTGTAGAGTGGGGAATCATACCATTTGGGGATCTTGTCCGATGGGATAGAAGTAACTATCTCCTCCCGCCCGAATGGGAACCGGTTGATGTCCCTCCACATCTGAAAAGGGCTAAATTCACTATGAAGGAAAAAGTTTTTAATATTCAGTTTTCTCAGTTGAATGGTGGACTTTCCATTCCTTACTTTTGAGACATCTTTTCCAGACTTCTTCAACGAGCCATCACCAGAGGGATGTCGGTGACGGTGACGGTCGTTTTGCCCAAAATGTCCAACCGCAAGCGTGTCGTGATAATCCGAAGAAAAATCTGAGAGCTCCATCCGGATGCTACGAAGTGCCGATTTATCCCATGATTCTCCATTAGAGTCCTGCTCGTCGCTATTGTCCAATATTCCCTTGCAGCCTTTCTCCGTGGCGCTCAATGCCTTCAGGAAAGACGACACCTGGGTCATACTCTGCTGCAAGTCTTTCCCGCCATTGCTGCCATGATGCCGCGACTGCGCTTGCTTTTTGGACTCCTTCGTCTTTGCTTTGCGTGGCGTCCCCACTAGAGGCTTGTAGCAGTTGAACGGTGAAAATCCGTAGGTGAACTCGTCGTTGTAAACGGCGTCGTCCCCCACACAGAGACTCCGGAAGGCCCGGTCCGTCAGGGTGCTGACCTCCCGGTCTGCCTCGTCCATGAGCAGCTCGGTGAAGCCGTTGGGGAAGCGATGGTGCAGCATGCTCCCCGCCCGCTGGCCCAGGTGACGCTTCTCCACGCAGGTCATGGCGCGCTGGTCCCGAGAGCAGCCTGGGTTTCCTGGGTGTGTGTCCGTCACGTCTCCCCTTTGAGCTGACTGTGTGCAGTCCAACGAACCATCGGCTGACAGTCCATTCAGGTCCCCAGGAGGACGAGTAGGTTGGGTATCACTGCTTCCTAAAAATAGAATCCGGTTTTAGACAAAGCATTTACGGCTTATCAAGGCACATATCGTTATAGGTGATAATTTATCAAGTGTGTGTGTGTCCAAGTTTCTGCATAATGCTATAAATGGTTTGAACTTAGAGGGTGTGCAGTTGACCTTTGTGTACAAAGCATGTGCAGAAGTTGACTATGCGTCGCTATGTGCATGGTAGACAAGCACTCCAGAGCGCCAGCGCTATTTAAGTCAAGCAAGGTGCTTAAAGCTAAGGGTAAAGACTGGAGACTGGCATGATAAAGGGGCCCTGAATCCATATTTGAAAGTTTTTCTTCCAATTCCATTTTACCAGGATCCATGTCACAAACATCTATGCACAATCCTTGGGCATATGTGTTAATGTTGGTCGTTCAATTGTTTAAAAGTAAATCGCTAAGCAAATTGTTTTGATAATCATTTGTGCAATAATCATTTGTGTGCAAGTTAGTGTCAAAGAACAGTGCCCTGGAAATCAACTCATCTCTTATAGTGTACTTTAACAGCTGCTGCCCTAGCTTACTTTAGCTATCTGGCTGAGGGCCTGGAATAGCACATTAACCCATTTATATATCCTGACCGAGGAGCCTACATTGACACTGAACTCTTTAAGTATTCCCACGCAAACAGGACACTCCAGGAAAGAAGATAGGTAGCTAATTGGAACAAAGATGAACACAAACACTCTGAAGATGGAAACACTTGTAGTCCTAGGTCATTGGCTTAGTTTAAAATAAAACGTAACTGGTGAACTGGTTCATAGGTAAAAAAAAAACTAAACGTTAGGATTCATCACACCCTGACTGCTTTATAACATTCTAATGACATGGCCTTTTCAAATATATCCAGCTACATTTTACGAGCTATATTAATACTTAATAATTTTTTGTTTAACAAACACATTTTCTGTTGTTAGCTAGAATGAATGTTAAATCGATTAGGACCCCGAACCATAACAAAGCTACTTCTTGCTAGTTACAATATATTTTCCACAGATTAGGATGTTTTTACTGTAACCAGCCCCCTGTTGTTAGCTCGATATCACAACATTACATTAGTGAGATTACTGTATGCACCCCGAGGAATATAATGCTTTCCAGTATGACTTTGGCTGTATTTAGTTATTTTCCAGTGCTCAGAACCTGATACCAGTTCTGCACCAAGGTGCTTTCCCACCAGTCGCTGCTGGTGTATTTATACTCAATGACCTGGATCTGCACCCACCCACTGGTAACAGTGCTGTATTATATGTAATTACACGAAGCGCGGATATATCTATGGCTGTCTGATACATTAGCAATGATGAATTACTTCTGACCTTTTATGGTCGTTGAAAGTGACACAAGTGTCATTTATTGTTTGACAAACGTTCTAAATGTATTGTTTGTTCATCTCAGAATAATAATAAAAAAGAGAACCAATCTAATAAATAAAATAAACAGTGAAATAGCACATAAAAAGTGCACATTCTAATTCTACATGCCTCCTTGTTTTGGTTATGTCCATAGTAGGACAGCTATCCCATGGTAGCGCCAGTGAGCATGTACAGGCCATCTTCTGACTGCTCAACCGTTAAACTGATATCTCACCTTCCTAATGTGTCTTCCATGTAGAGGATGAGTGAATCCAAAAGGAAAAAACTGAAAGTCTGGTAATATCGATCCAAACAACCTGTTGAGCAAAAAAGTACTGTCAATGATTCACTCTTTCGGATCAAAAAACCAACAACCTGCATATTTACATTCATTTTATTTTCAAAGTTCAAACAAAACAAACCAACCCGACAAAGACCCTTTACTCACTTAACTGACTGAACCCCTCAGTTCCATGTTCTAAAGCACCTCAGGCAACCGTCTCGCTGTCCGATACGGAGATACTGAAATAGAACACACCCGTTGGGTGTGGCCTAACTTGAGTATAGGAACTCTTGGAGCTAGCTAGCTTTTGCCCACATTGGAACCTCAGAGCGGGTGTCGAGTGCAGTTGCAATGGGAGCAGTGAACGGCAGGGCCAGAAGTGAGGAGGATGAAATGGACACTGTCATTTGGCTATTTTTGTTCAGGGCTGCATTGGCTTAGAGATAACCACATTGGGCACTGCTGTTGGTTGGATGTCGTGTCGCGCTAAGCACCTTTTTTCTTTTTGAAAGATGACAAAGGTTGCTGGGTATGTGTTATTTGAGGTTTCCTCTGAGAAGGAGTGGCAGTGTGTGGGGGGGGGGGGGGAGGTTGTTGAATGGGATCGCAATCCTTCTGGATGAGCAACTGAAGTATGTGTATTGTTTTACATTTCTTAAAAGAAAAGTTAAACACCCCTCAAATTAACACAAAAAGACCCTAACAAAGCCTAAACAACAATGTGCCCACAACTCAGAGAGTTGTTGAGAGAGATGGGCTTGGGAAACAGGCACCTAAGACATGATGACTAATGTTTATGTGGGAGGGCCGATGTTGTCCACGTCGTTTCCCCAGCCCCCGGTTCACGCTTTATTTACATCATCCTGGGCTCTCTAAAGCATTCCGTGCCCCAGACCAGCCCTCCACAGTCCTCTATGCAGCTGTTGTTTCTGTTGAATGTGGAAGCGGCCATTTTGTTTAGCTTCTTTTCTTTTTTTATTGTAGTGTTGTGAGTCAGAGGAAGAGAGAGGAGCTGAGGTCATGGTTAAAGGTTGACCCCTCAGTCATTTCTGAACTGGTGAGAAAGTAGTTCTACATGTGTTTATCCAGAACAGAGTGCATGAAACAGGGTATCTATAGTTTTAGACACGATTATAAAAAAACAACACCTTATTAATTGCTTAAAATGCAATTGAACACCAATGTTGCAGACACATAAATAATCAACCATCCGTAAAGCTCCAACCATAGGTTCGGTTCCAACTGCCTATTAGGGAGGTGTTGACCCAGCGCCTCGGTGCCACTGGAGACACCGCTCCCCGCAAGGCCGCCACAACACACAAACGCCACAAAAACATGACGTCATGCTTAAAACACAAAACTATGCTAAATATTATTATTTTAACTCTCCTACAAGCCCAACACAATTTTGAGGCCTATAACACAATAAAATTTAAGTGGATAATACTTTTTAGGCTTCATCATTACATTTGTGATTCAAGACTTTTTTAACTTTCCAATGAATCCCTTGCGTAATCCGTTGATTAAAAAACACAATGCAACAACTGCTGCTAACTACACTTGTGTATAATGTTTAATATATCCAGTTCGGTTATAATTGTGCAGAAGGCAATCAATACCCTAATACAAAAAACAGGAGGACTAATTGTTTACCCTTACACCAATCACTTTTGGGATTAAGCTTCATTAACGGGGACTGAAATAGAGTGGAGTGCTCTGCATCTGATTTAATCATTTGATAAGTTCAGGACTGCCTCTGTTAACCAGTCGGTTCAGAATCTATGTACCAGACACCAAATGAAAACACTGCACCCACACCAAAACAACAACTTACACCCATACACACAACACAGGCATGACGGTTAAAGCCACTAGCGGCCATACATTACAGAAACTTCCTAACTCTGAAATTCCTAATCCCATCTGAGATAGGGATAGGCATTTAGCGGTTTACATTACAAGACGACGAGTGTTCCTTAATTTAAAACTTAGAAGATTCCTTATCTTTCTTAAGATAGGACTAAGTAAAGCATTTACAGAAACCTATCCTAGTTGGATTTGCTTAAGTTAGTATCCCTAAATTAGGTGCTCAACACCCGTCTAAAAATCTCACAAATAACTTTCACATAAACAGAAAAAATGATATCGCAGCACTGTAGTAGTCTGTATGGATAATGAAGACGAAACATCACAAATCAGAAATGTGATGTCTTAAAAGGCTATCGAAGCCACCATATTATTTTGTTTACATTTTATTTTTATTTATTTTTTTTCGCCTACCAGACATTAATCAATTTTGAAATTGTGGAAAATTACTTCAACTAACTTTTTACTACCCGTCTTTGTTCCTCTGTACCAAATTTCATGCCATTGACCGTTAGTCCCAGTGCTACTAAAGCGTCCCTCATTAACAAGGATCCCAAACTCTCTGTTAACTGTTACAGTACCATTCTCTATAAAAATCTCACATGCACCACTCTTGAAAAGCAGGGAAACGACATAACTGACGTGCCGATCGACAAAATCAGATGAAATTAGGATTACCTAAATTCACATAACGAGAAACGCGCAACACATGGTCGGGACTGTTTGTAATTAGAAATTAGATTTTTTCCTTATCTTGAGGTTCCTAACTAAGCTAGGATGAGAATTAGATTTTCTGCAATGAAGCCCCAGTATCCACAAATTGTACCAACAAAGCTGTTAAACAGGAATGTTTGGTTAGTGGCAGCGGTACTTGACGCCTTTGTTAACCTTTTTATTGACAATCAACACCCTGTGACCAGCAGACAATGCTATGTCAATTTTTGCTTTCTCTTTTAAAACAACCTTGATTTGTCATTGTTGCATGTCATGTTTAAACTAAGCCTTTGGCTACTTTGTGTTGTTTCGCAAGTATTGGCTCATTTGAATCAAATTGGAACTTTTGACACTTGACGGTTTAAAAAGATGAGGCTTTGTATGCAAACTTTTGGCATTTCTGAGCGGATAAATCTGATGTGAAAGGCTTGCTTTTACTGTGCCAAACCTGTTTACAAGTATTTTGTTTCAAGGGTCAAAACCATGAACGGCTGCTTCATTGTAGATGCTTACAAAACATGATTTGACTATGGGAGCACAAAGGCTCAACACCAATTCCATATCTAATGTCTTCCGATGGGTCTGTTATTATACAGGCTTCAGTCCCCGCACTGTTAAACTTATAGATATGTAGCGGACCAGATTTTTTTTTAAATAACGTTAATTATAATAAGGGATTAAATGTCCAGGCGGTGGTACACAACCATCGGCATCCACCCCCAAGGTACCCCCATCGTTCCATTTGTGGAGTTTATTCCTTGGACTTGATATTCATATTCTCAATGAAGCACTCCAGTTCAAAAACCCATGAATTACATAAATTTGACTTAAATCCATTAATTTTGTCAATCAATTTCATCACCGCGGCCCTCACTATTTCTTTATTTTATCTTTCTGATCGTTTTTGTTTGTGGCAGGACCCAAACTGCCACAGACAAGTTTGAACTATATTACAGAAGTGTTGTTGAAGGGAATAACACTAGGGGACGCATCAGAGACAAGAAATGCATGGCATTTTGCGAAAAGCTTGATTCCATGGTCCATATGCGAGGCTATTTCAGCGTTTGCAATCATTGCGGTAGTAGGGCTATATTGAATATAGGAACTAATTTAAAGAGTAAGTTCATTCATGGCTTTATTTGTTTATTATCACCAGATTCTTCATTACACTGATATACAGTTATTAGGCGTATCGATAACCAATTGTTTTGTAATGTGTTTTGAGTTTTTAATCTTATTTTCAAGGTAAGACTATTTAGATTACAAACATAATGACATATAAAATGAATAAGTTGCTAACCGTCACAAAATAGTCGCTAAAACTCCAGGATCTTTTGCTTAACTTTTCTTTGATTTTGTATGTATTATAACATCGTGAACCTCAGTCAGATTTCTGCCAGCATACATTAGCGCGACATTTAAATGTTTACATACGTAAACCATTAAATGACGGTGGTTACAAAAACTAGATAGAGACACATTTTTCATACAAAAAATTCAAATTTCTAGAAAAGTCCTGTCACATTAGAGCAGAGTTTGTGTATTTAAGGTTATTTTCTTCTATGCCTAGAAATAACTCCTGGACATTTCACATAAACTGTCTCATTTTCAGGTATGCTGCGTGTGCAGGCTCCTAAATCTCAATCAGCAAAAACACAAAAAAACAATCTATGAAAAACATTAATGATAGCTGCTGCGATACTTTTTCTGTTCTGCAGCCTTTAGGCACCAACTTCTGGACATTCTCAGGAATTACATTAGTTACCATTGTAGATATATTCACTAATTAGGTCATTTGAACAACTTCTTCTCAGAATGAGTAAACGAGGACTTCAGATAGAATTACAGATTAAAGTCATAGTATAAGGAAGAAATACCAGTGTAAAAATGGTATCTGGTGCATGTTTAGTAATTATAACGCATGATGAAATGTTTAGGGGAGCAAAAAACCGCATATAGGTACTTTATAGTAGTCTGAATTTTAGAGCCGATGGCGACCCAAAACGCTTATAAGTACTTGAACGATCAGGCATGGGCGCTTCAGGATCAAAGCTAAAATCGACATGTTAACACCAACCTTACAAGGCTAGAAAGTAGCCGATAACCTTCTTTGGCAAGTAAATAAGTTTTAACAGTATAAACGGAGCATTGATAACTTTGTAAGTGTAGAGAATTAGTTTATGTAAAAAGACATTTTTATGCACAATACATACCACTTCAGTTGTAGTTCATCATTGCTTTAAAGATCTCGATAGTAGATTCGGCGAAAAAAACAAGCTTGTGGACATCCTGTGAAGAACAAGCAAGCTCTGTGACGCCAATCTACTTTGGCGTCGGGACAGGTGAAACACCTAGGGTATTGTTGTGCATAAAATGTCCTCTTTTTTTTTAAACCGGCTAACAAACAGCAATTAAGATATACAGTACTATCGTTTTTTTGCCCCAAAAGCAAACATTTCCAACTTCAAAGTATCATACCCCAATACAATCAGGTTCCAATTTTACAACCAGGTTTATCTCCATTTTAAAGAGTATTAAGCCTTCAGGATCGGGAACTGCGGACATTGGCAGATCGAACCGCTGAACATTTTGTGGTCACTTAGGAATATACATCCCACAACCTCTTCCACCCCCTGAATCAACATTGCCCTGAAGTGTGCCCAGCTCCCATTTCAAGCTAAAGAATGGCAGGCAAGTGTTGATTTCAATCAAAAGGGTGTTTGGTTTACTGACCTCCGAACCCATGGTGTTATTGTTTGTTATACTCTACACACCTTAATGTTTCGCAGCACAATTTGAAGAGCAACGTTGAAAATGTGTTGTGTGAAAATGCAGCTGTGTGTGGACTTTATGTCTATAGCATGGTAGCTGTTTCTTTGCCTTCAGCTTTCCTGTGGGGGTTTTTGTGTTGTGTTGTGTTGTGTTGTGTTTGTGTGTGTTGTTGTTTGTGTGTGTGGTGTGTGTGATTGGTTGTGTGTGGTGTGTGTGTGTGTATTCTTGAATTGTGTGAGACATATGAAACCACAGCACTGTAAAGCAAACATGTTTTCAGAGTCAATGTGGTTTATCTCATCCCTTTCCTGACTGGCCTTGAGATTGCTCTCATTTCCTTCATTTTGATAGTTGTTAATAATAACTAAAATAATAAATAATCAAACAACTTCACCATGCTTTACTTTTAAAACTTTAAATTTATGTTTTTTTGAAAGATATTTCTATTTTGATTTATAGTATTAGTTTTTCATAAAAATGACTTCACACACCCACAAGATATAACAAAAAATATTGCTTTACGACTTAATGAGATTTGAAGCCACTCTTACAAATAACTTTGTATTGCTAATTTAGAATACAGACACTCTCTTCTTTTAGACCGGTTTCTGCTGATATGGTGTAGAGAAGAGATATGAATAGGAAGGAAAACAAGCTTGGTAAAAAGGAAAAGAGAACGATGATTCATTTCTCTCTATAACACCACTTACTGGCAATCACACAACGACACACACACACACCACACAACCACACACACCACACACACAACACACACACACACAAACAACACACACACCACACACACACACACACAACACCACACCACACACTAACACCACACAAATCCACTTCATAACGGCTATAGTTATTGGATCCTCATCCTGAGGCCATTGTTTCTTATGACTTGTCTAAAAACTCAATTCACTATAAAATGTAAAATCTATTTGTTGATCAATCACTAACAGATGTAGACTTTCATTCAGATCAGAAATGTTGTGCCGGATACTGTTGAGTGTAGTTCATTTCCATTGTTTACTCTGTACATAAAAAGTAAAAAAGGAAAGGAAAGCGTCTCTTCTGAAAACCCAAAAATATTGGTTTGGACAGCTCCATCCCACCACAAGAAGAAAAAAAACAGGATTGAAAACGCTAATCTCGCTGTAGATTTCATTTGGCACATAAGATGATCGCACTTCAAGAATCCACTAAAGACATATGGCACTTTCCCATTATACTTGTTTCACAACAAGCATTGCATCAGGTACCCCTAACCAACAAAACACACCCCACCCACGCTAATTCACATCCCTAACAAACCCTGCCCACCTCTATGTCAGACTTCAGGTTCGCTCTGCTTGGCGTAGGCTCGCGTGCTCCATGGCTCTTATGCTCCGCGTCATCAAGATGTACATGGATGGCCAATGCACAATGCACTGCACGAGCACCACGATGCACAGGGGCTACAAAACTGCCTCTCATTCAAACAACTCAGGCTACAATTTATGGTTATGTTGGGACGACCCTCTGGTGTGT
>OLKM01004908.1:0-19378 GCA_900291075.1 Melanogrammus aeglefinus | reverse complement strand
ACATGACCCTCTCAAAACATGACTAATCACTCCCGCCCAAGATAAATCCGTCAGCCTGGGAAGAATTATCTGCAAACCTCCTGCAAAAATTGTGTCTGTCCAGTCCTAACCTTTAAGATGGATATAGCCATATAAACCAGGAAATTTCTTATGGATCGTCACATTGTGTAAGCAGTTAAATTGAAATCAGCTATGTATTTTGATAAAGATATAAATGAACAGTTACAGTTCCACAGCCTTGCACTTAAATTGGACACATCACTGTATTAGAAAGTGAGTGACATCATTTGAGATGTCATGTTTCTCTTTATTGCCTGGAGATTGTACAACTTTGATTAAATCTTCAAAAGCCTTTTCAGAAGTCCTTTATACTGCATAGTGGTCGGAGTACATATCTCCACTGTGCTTTATAGCTACCATTACGTGACTATTGAATACAACAGAACCAGCCAAATTTTACTCTGCTCAACTGATTGATTTGAAAAAATTTAACCAAGCAATTTCTTGACATAAACGTTGTCTGAGAATCAGAAAAAAACTGCTTTTGCTAACTGAGAAAAGAAAATATGAGAAACAACAGTGCAGAACTATTCACAGACTCTTTGCTAATAAGTCTGCTTGGACCAAGATTCGCTCCCTCTTTATCAAATAGAAGACGTGTTGGGGAGGAATGTCAAAGATAAAAACTCGCAAAGAATTCTTTCTGGAAACGAAACAAAGTAAACAAATACCTTGTGAAGTTGCGGCTAGTCAAGAAGTAATGAACAAAGAAACTCTGCAACTAATTATTGAGCTCCGTATGTTGAAACTGAAAGAGAAAAAGTGGGGCAGAATAGGTAGCAGTGCTGCTGACACCTTTTAAGATGAGAAATGCGTCCAACGTTATTAAAAGAATATTGGAGACAGCGAATGGAATTGTTGGTGTCCCCAGAGCCAAAATAGGAATTCATATTGTTCCTCTTGTACCCAATTGTCAGACCTTACTACAGAGCGCACAATCGTGTTCATCACACATGCTCGCAGAAGAAGATGTAGGAATGCCAAATGGTCCCAAGAGTATCATTAACAAGAATCAACTAACAAACTTGCGGCAAGAAGACTATAGCTGATCTCACTTCACAATATCCACTTGAACTTGACAAGAGCAACGACCGAGATCTAATGTCTTTGCTGTATTTTTTATGGAAGAAACACGATTATAATCAGTTATCAATAGAAAAAGTTATACCGCACTGGTGTTTTTCATAGCCTACCATACAGAGTGCAAGATATTTCCATAGTTGCATCCTATCGCCACAAAGAGAATATGGTATAATAGCATTCTCCATGAGCTTAAGGAAATATCTTCTTGATGATATATTGAAGGTAGGTAGATGTGTCTTCACTCATGTATAGTTTTTTGTTTGTTGGATTTTTAAATGTAGAATTAAAGGGTTATAGTATTAAAGAAAATCTTGGTGTTTTATATTAGTAAAGATTATTACATGAAGGTAACACCCCCTTACATAGGAAAACTGGGGCCATCAACTGGAATTTATATAGACTGTGAGTAAATAATATGTAACTTTCATGCTTTCTACTATCACTCAGTGGAGTTCAATTCAAGGTATGCGTACATTTTATTATTGTTAATGCCTTGAGAGGTTTTACACGTTCAGCAGACGTCCAACTGTTTAATTAAATTTGTGTTTGGTTTGGATTTTTGGATGATACACATCCTGTCTAAATAAGGCCTTTTTATTTACATGCCTATTGGATTCATCGAAAGAAATGAGATCCAGTAGAGGTAAAAAAGAGCTGACTAGGGAGAGAAACAATCAGCGCAGCTACTATGCTTGTTATGAAATACGGACTAGATTGGGATGAAATCCAGATCGTCGCCCTCTAGCCTTCCTAAGTATCAGTCTCTCGAGCTCTTTGGGGCAGACACTACCCTCTTATTAAGACCCCCGCAAGGTTATTCTTCTATTTTTTTTGCTCCTTTTGTTATATTTTATTGCCATTATCTCGAGTCTGTAAGGCCTTATTTAGACACGGCAATGCACAACACCACACCGCTGTGACCTCTGATGAATCCCAGGTGTAGATTTTTTTGAAATAGAAAGTGTTTGTTTATGAAATCCTCACCTCTCATGGTAGTCATCAGAGCAGTGACTTTTTACCCACCAATGCATACCTTCGTGGAAGCCACACGAGTTCTGTACCTGGTTGTTTTGGTGTTGAAAGTAGATATTTCCGGCTCATGAGTGTTGCTGGGGTGGTCTAATATGCATAAAGCGAAATTATATAGACGATTCATTCAAATTATAATGGCGTTCACAAAGAGTAAAACATTTGCATTTGCACCAAATTCGGTGTCCTGATAAAAAGTCAGACCTTGGCACTGGTTTTGTCTTCCTTCGTTTACACTCTGCACGGCATGCGCTCGCTGTTTGATGATTGGCGGCGCTTTTCCATCAGGCTGTTTTATGGTGTTAACATGCTCTAAACTGTTCAGAAAGTCGTCAGGTAACTTTATTAATTAATACCTGTGGACTAAACTTGTGTTATACCAGCAGAGAAGACATCTACAGAAAATAAAACATTTGAGATGAAAACAAAAACACAAAGACAAAAACAAAGACGGGGACACTCAACCCAGCACAGGACAGAGACATGGGCAGAAAATCATGCTCACTGGTCAGGGTTTGCCCTGGGAATCTGATTCTATGACCTAATGGCATGTGCTGAAGCTCATTTGCTAGGGGATGGGAGTCATTGAGATGATGACTTCCATCTCCTAGCAAATGAGCTCAAATAGTTAATGAATAGTTAAAGTTAACATGTCTGACTATGAAACCAGTGATGAGAGAGAAAGAGGAGAGCCAGAGAAGCGGTGTGAGCTTAAGTTGGACCTACAGCTGTAGCACCGCCATCTTAAGCTCGCACCACTTCTGTCTCTCCTCTCTTCTCTTTCTGTTACCGATATAAACTCCATCTGACAAAGTTGCAGGACACCGGTTTTGTGATGCAAATGTGTACCCTTTTAAACACATTGTTTTATGAAGCAAAATGCTTTATCTTTGTGACCCCAGCAAACTAGCTGGAATGACCTACTTCAACACCAAAACTAGGAAAGAAATCTGCTCACAGGATGCAGTGGGGGAAAAGTCACTGTTGATGCACACACGCTGAGGGTAAGGATGTCATACAACTTCATGTCAAAAAACCTGAACTATCCCTTTAACAAATAGTGAAAAAATTGAAAGGGGTTTGAATACTTTCCTACCCACTGTAGATCTTGAAAAGATAACAAAAGTAAACATGAACTGGGATTTTTCTGGATAATAAGCACTAACACTTATTTCCCTCACCTGATTTCATTTTATATATTATATTATGGCACTGTCACTACACTGACCAAATGCGGTGCATCTGCATCCAGTAATCAACATCAGCCTATGTCATAAGTGGGTGAAACAGGTCTGATGTTATTTTACATGGTGGACTCATTGAGATGAGTTCAAATTAAAACCTATTCATTTTCTGTTGTTATAACACTGGGACACTGATGTATGATGTAACGTTTTTTGTTTTATAACCAAAGTTAAAGTACTTTCCTATTATTTGTCCAGATTTCACAGATGATGATGACGATGAGAGTGAAGAGGAACAAACCACTGACCACAAAGCAGTGGAAGATTGTCCTCGTGAACTGAACGGCATGTATTTTGAATGCGATCTAGCATGTTGGTACACATAGTACATACTACTGGAAATTAGCTCTAGACACTCTCCATTGATTAATTTATTACCCATTCCATCAACAGCAAATGTCTTGAAGTGTCAAGGCAGAATCATATGCAACCAGTGTTGTATAAAGAAAGTAATTAGTCATAGTTACAAATTACTTCTCCCAAAAAGTAATTGCGTTGTAACTCAGTTACCCCATTGTAAAATGTGACGTTATTTATGCTACTATGCTCTCCTGTTACACATTTTTCAGACATGTACACTCCTGAAGGTGACAGACTCCTTCCAGTACATAAGGGTACGATCAATTTGAATTTTAATACATAAAGTTTATAATTTCCAGTGCGTAACCTTCGGCAGTTTCTAGGCCTATAGAGAAAGCTCATCATCAAATGTAGTCAGCCATACTAACAAACAATTATGTCATCTTGTTTGTTTTCAGTCCCTAAAGCCAATACACGAAGAGTATGGACAAAAGCAGAAGAAAATGCTGTGATGAGACACTTCAAGTCTCATGTAATTAAAGGCAATTTGGCCTCCAAGAAGGAGTGTTCCCTCTGCAAAGAATGTGAGCCAGCACTAAAAAATAGAACGATCCAAAATATTAGGGACTTTGTTAGAAACAAGGGGCTGACATTTAAGCGCCGCCGCCATCCAAATTGAGTAACTATATCTACATAGCCAGCGTTGTTCAACTTGTTCAGTTCTTGTTGTTCTTGATCTTGATTGTTATCATATATTATTACGTTTAGTGTTTTTAATGTTTAATGTTTTTTTTTATACATTTAAATGTTCAATGTTGCACATTAACCCCGATGGAATAAATTTATTAAAATTGAAATCTCTTTATTGCGATAGTTAATGTTCTTAAGAATAGTTACACCAATATGTAATGCTACACAAAAAATTGAAGGCTTTAAATAGACCTGTGATTGGTATCGGATATCGGCCCAAAACATCCACCTCTAACGTCCACCACATTTTTATGGGTGAGTAGGGCTCCAACACCAACAACTGCTGCATTTGCACTCCAGTTTTTCGTGTTGTCTTTTTAGAATATATCTATGGTTTCATACAACAGCTTGTGTGTGTTACTCTTCCTCAACATGCCAAACTTGAAAGTCCTAGAAAACAACAGATGACGCGTTGAAATGGTTTATTTACTTGATCAAGGAGACGTGAATGAATGATCAGTACACGTTATGTTCTGATGCTCCTTTCATTTCTGAAGTGTCTGTCCTCTGGGGAAACCACCACACAGATAATGTCATAAGTTTGAGCCATGCCCAAAGCAATATACAGAATTTAGTCTACTCAGGACCTTTGTCCTCCAGCCAACATAATAACAAACCTCTGACTCCAGTTACCTTTACCCCGTTCAGGGAAAACAGTCAAACACATATCTGAGTGCAGCTGCTTTAGTAATGCTATCAGAATGACTCCTGTTTTCCCCAAAAGGAGCAGACTCACTGCTTAGCAATATCTCTCAGTGTCTACACCTAATGTTTATTGTGGCCTTGCCATGACTGCAAGAGCCTAGTTTGTAACCCAGTGCATGTTAATGATGGAATGATGATGGAAGTCCCTAACAAGTGCTGTTTAGAGTAAACAAAAGCTCAAAAACAATAGATTGGCGTCTAACGCAGCTATTCTCTGTCATAATCTTGAAATTAATAAATAAATTATGCAAACAATCAGCGCATGATGAGCTGCACACGTACCGTCAGCGTCTCTGGTTTCTCCTCACGTTGAAGAAGTAATGGTTGTCATTCATTCATTGACTTGTGATCCGATTATTAATCTAACTCAGATTTATTTGTATATTCTCTTAACCTGAAGAGTATGTTTTTTTTATGCAATACTTAAAACTTGCAGTTTTGCATGTAATCTTTGTACTGACTCTATAGCAGCAACCAAAGCTTGCAGTTTTGATTGATCGCTGCTCAGCAGCCAGAGCGGGCTGGCAGTAGGCGGGCAGAAGGCTCCCCTGCCAGGGGGACAGCAGCAGAGAGCATCGGATGCAGGGATCAGATTGCTTTGACTTGTAAAATATGCTAACCTTGCTATTAACTTATTATTTTTTTCCTCGGTTGAGATGTGGCGTGTGAGGGGGAGGGTGCATAGCAGCAGCACCACCTCCGCCCATGACTCAGAGTCGCATTGCTAATGAGCAACTGGCGCTCTGCAGAAGGAGAGTCTTGGAAAATGTCACAGGTTTTATTATTTAGGCTAAAAACTTCATAACAACAGTTTAAAGGCCATTGACAATGAAAATAGCTAAAAAGGAGGATTGGAGGGGGTCTTTAAAAGCGTTTTTAAGAGATTAAATATAGTATTATATTCTTGTAGACCTTGTAATGTTGGTCAGTCCTCTCATACCATTACCTGGTTTGTTTTTGTGTGTTATATGTAAACAGGCCTTGTAATGTTGGTCAGTCCTCACATACCATTACCTGGTTTGTTTTTGTGTGTTACATGTAAACAGGCCTTGTAATGTTGGTCAGTCCTCACATACCATTACCTGGTTTGTGTTTGTGTGATATATGTAAACAGGCCTCATAAACACTGTTGGTTTCACAAACCACAATTAGTGTGACCCCGTAAGCCTGTGAAATGTCACATATTTTTCTAAAAGAGAAATTATGATTTTGAAGTCAGATTTGTGTTCTGCAGATAAAATTAAAATTTTTGATGTGTCTTTTAAGTTCGCCAGATTTTGCGTTAGGTGTGGTCTCATAAACCACCGCCACGCAGGAATTTGCAAGATTGGTCTCGTAAACCACATATGCCTGTATGTGTGTGTGTGTGTGTGTGTGTGTGTGTGTGTGTGTGTGTGTGTGTGTGTGTGTGTGTGTGTGTGTGTGTGTGTGTGTGTGTGTGTGTTGTGTGTGTGTGTGTGTGTGTGATGTTAAATGTTTGTCCAAAGGTAAATGGTTAAAGTGTGTCAGAGAAATGGGTGGGTATTTTCGCCGTCCTCCCATGATCTTAAGTGCGTGTGTGCGTGTTGGTGTGGGTGAACGTTTAAGAAAAATATATAGAACTGTTGTTTCAGCTCTCTGGTGCTCCCTGCTGGCAGTATCACTATACCTGTCCTCCATGTTTCACAAAAATAGTTTTTGAGAGACGTTGTGAGTCTTTGTACGTTGTGCTTAAATTCTCTCAAACGGTTGGCAGTAAAGATTCAGGTCACGGTAGGCCATGGACGGCGCAATGAGCTCAGTTGAAAAAAGAAAAACGCTTACAGCACTGGTATTCCAGACGTCTCCCATCCAAGTTACTAACCAGCGCCCGACCTGCTTAGCTTCCGAGATCAGACGAGATCGCGGGCGTGTTCAGGGTGGTTATTGGCCGTAAGCAATTTATTGGCTGCAGCAAAACCAGGCTTTATACAGTAACACATAAGGAGTGAGAAAGCTGCTGAGGCGCCGACGTTATACTTTTACAAAAACAATTCATTAGTTTTAATATAGACACGGCAATAATTTGATTCAGTAGACTCCTTATCCATGTAAACGATTATAGTGAAATATGAATTTACTAAATGATCTGCAATTACACTGCGTGTGTGTGTGTGTGTGTGTGTGGTGTGTGTGTGTGTGTGTGTTGGTGTGTGTGTGTGTGTGTGTGTGTGTGTGTGTGTTGTGGTGTGTGTGTGTGTGTGTGTGTGTGATGTTAAATGCTTGTACCAAAGGTAAATGCTTAAAAGTGTCAGAGAATGGGTGAGGTATTTTCGCCGTCCTCTCCCATGATTCTTAAGTGCGTGTGGTGCGTGTTGGTGTGGGTGAACGTTTTAAGAAAAAGTTGTATGAAATCCTCACCCTCAGTGCATCAACAGTGACTTTTCCCCCAATGCATCCTTGTGAGCAGAGTTCTGTCCTGGTTTTGGTGTTGAAGTAGATAATTCCGGCTAGTTTGCTGGGGTCTCAAAGATAAAGCGTTTTGCTTCACAAAATAATGCGTTCAAAAGAGTAAAACATTTGCATTGCAAAACCGGTGTCCTGAAAAAAGTCAGACCTTGTCACGGTGTAGGCCACGGAGGCAATGAGCTCGAGTTTGAAAAAGAAAAAGCTTACAGCACCTGTAATTTCCAGGCGGTCTTCCCATCCAAGTACTAACCAGGCCCGACCCTGCTTAGCTTCCGAGATCAGACGAGATCGGGCGCGTGTTTCAGGGTGGTATGGCCGTAAGCAATTATTGATTCAGGCAAACAGCCAGGCTTTATACAGTAACACATAAGGAGTGAGAAAGCTTACTGAGGCCCGACGTTATACTTCTTTTACAAAAAACAATCATTAGTTTAAATATAGACGGGCAATAATTGATTCAGTAGACTTCTCCTTATCCATGTTAATAACGATTATAGTGAAATATGAATTTACTAAATTGATCTGCAATACACTGCGCATATGCGTGTGTGTGTGGTGTGTGTGTGTGTGTGTGTGTGTGTGTGTGTGTGTGTGTGTGTGTGTGTGTGTGTGTGTGTGTGTGTGTGGTGTGTGTGTGTGTGTGATGTTAAAATGTTTGTACCAGGTAAATGGTTAAAGTGTTCAGAGAATGGGTGGGCATTTTCGCCCGTCCTTCCCATGATCTTCAAGTGCGGTGTGGTGCGTGTTGGTGTGGGTGAACGTTTTAAGAAAAACATAAGAACTGTCGTTTCAGCTCTCTGGTGCTCCCTGCTGGCAGTATCACTATACTGTCCCTCATGTGTTTCACAAAATAGTTTTGAGAGACGTTGTGAGTCTTTGTACGTTGCTTAAATTCTCTCAAACGGTTGGCGAGTAAAGGATCAGGTCACGGTAGGCCCACGGAGGCAATGAGCTCGAGTTGAAAAAGAAAAAGTTTACAGCAACTTGGTATTTCCCAGGCGGTCTCCTATCCAAGTACTAACCAGGCCCAACCCTGCTTAGCTTCCGAGATCAGACGAGATCGGGCGTGTTTCAGGGTGGTATGGCCCGTAAGCAATATTATTGCTGCAGCAAAACCAGGCTTTAATACAGTAACACATAAGGAGTGAGAAAAAGCTGCCTGAGGCCGCGACGTTTATACTTTTACAAAACAACATCATTAGTTTAAATATAGACGGCAATAATTGATTCAGTAGACTCCTTATCCCATGTAAACGATTATAGTGAAATATGAATTACTAAATGGATCTGCAATACACTGCGCGTCGTGTGTGTGTGTGTGTGTGTGTGTGTGTGTGTGTGTGTGTGTGTGTGTGTGTGTGTGTGTGTGTTGTGTGTGTGTGTGTGTTGTGTTGTGTGTGTGTGTGTGTGTGTGTGTGTGTGTGTGTGTGTGTGTGTGTGTGTGTATGTTAAATGTTTGTACCAAGGTAAATGGTTAAAAGTGTCAGAGAATGGGTGGGTATTTTCGCCGTCCTCCCCATGATCTTAAGTGCGTGTGTGCGGTGTTGGTGTGGGTGAACGTTTAAAGAAAAACATAGAACTGTCGTTTCAGCTCTCTGGTGCTCCCCTGCTGGCAGTATCACTATATACTGTCCTCATGTTTCACCAAAATAGTTTTGAGAGACGTTGTGAGAGTCTTGTGTACGTTGCTCTTAAATTCTCTCAAACGGGTTGCAGTAAAGATCCAGGGTCACGGTAGGCCACAGCGGAGGCAATGAGCCTCGAGTTGAAAAAGAAAAAGCTTACAGGCACCTGGTATTCCCAGGCGGTCCTCCCATCCAAGTACTAACCAGGCCCGACCCTGCTTAGCTTCCGAGATCAGACGAGATCGGGCGTGTTCAGGGTGGTATGGCCATAAGCAATTTTTTGCTGCAGCCAAAACCAGGCTTTATACCAGTAAACACATAAGGAGTGAGTGAGAAGCTGCTGAGGCCCCGACGTTATTAACTTTTCTAACAAAACACAATCATTAGTTTTAATATAGAGACGGCAATAATTGATTCAGTAGACTCCTTATCCATGTAAAACGATTATAGTGGAAATATGAATTTACTAAATGATCTGCAATACACTGCGCATGCGTGTGGGCGTGTGTGTGTGTGTGTGTGTGTGTGTGTGTGTGTGTGTGTGTGTGTGTGTGTGTGTGTGTGTGTGTGTGTGTGTGTGTGTGTGTGTGTTGTGTTGTGTGTGTGTGTGTGTGTGTGTGTATGTTAAATGTTTCTACCAAGGTAAATGGTTAAAGTGTCAGAGAAATGGGTGGGTATTTTCTCGGCCGTCCTCCCATGATCTTAAGTGCGTCGTGTGTGCGTTTTTGGTGTGGGTGAACGTTTAAGAAAAAATAGACACTGTCGTTTCAGCTCTTCTGGTGTGCTCCCTGCTTGGCAGTTATCACTACTACTGCGTCCTCATGTTTCACAAAAAATAGTTTTTGAGAGACGTTGTGAGTCTCTTTGTACATTGCTTAAATTCTCTCTCAACACGGTTGGCAGTAAAGATCAGGTCACGGTAGGCCACGGAGGCAATGAGCTCGAGTTGAAAAAGAAAAAAGCTTACCAGCACCTCTGGTATTCCCAGGCGGTCTCCCATCCAAGTACTAACCAGGCCCGACCTGCTTAGCTTTCCGAGATCAGACGAGATCGGGCGTGTTCAGGGTGGTAATGGCCGTAAGCAATTACTTGCGCTGCAGCAAAACCAGGCTTTATACAGTAACACATAAGGAGTGAGAAGCTGCTGAGGCCCGACGTTATACTTTTTACACAAAAACAATCATTAGTTTAATATAGACGGCAATAATTGATTCAGTAGACTCCTTATCCATGTAAAACGATTATAGTGGAAATATGAATTACTAAATGATCTGCAATACACTGCGCATGCGTGTCGTGTGTCGTGTGTGTGTGGTGTGTGTGTTTGTGTTGTGTGTGTGTGTGTGTGTGTGTGTGTGTGTGTGTGTGTGTGTGATGTGTTGTGATGTAAATGTCTCTGTTACCCAAGGTATCAAATGGTTAAAGTGTCAGGAGAATGGGTGGGTATTTTCGCCGTCCTCCCATGATCTTTAATGTGCGTGTGTGCGTGTTGGTGTGGGTGAACGTTTAAGAAAAACTATAGAACTGTCGTTTCAGCTCTCTGGTGCTCCCTGCTGGCAGTCATCCACTTATACTGTCCTCTATGTTTTCACAAAAAATAGTTTTGAGAGAGACGTTGTGAGTCTTTGTACGTTGCTTAAATTGTCTCTCAAACGGTTGGCAGTAAAAGATCTCAGGTCACGGTAGGCCACGGAGGCAATGAGCTCGAGTTGACAAAGAAAAAGCTTACAGACCTGGTATTCCCAGGCGGTTCTACCATCCAAGTACTAACCAGGCCCGACCCTGCTATAGCTTCCGAGATCAGACGAGATCGGGGCGTGTTCAGGGTGGTATGGCCGTAAGCAATTATTTGCTGCAGCAAAACCAGGCTTTATAACAGTTAACACATAAGGAGTGAGAAAGCTGCTGAGGCCCGACGTTATACTTTTTCAAAAACAATCATTAGTTTAATATAGACGGCAATTAATTGATTCAGTAGCACTCCTTATCCATGTAAACGATTATAGTGAATATGAATTACTAAATGTATCTGCACATTACACTGCGCATGCGTGTGTGTGTGTGTGTGTGTGTGTGTGTGTGTGTGTGTGTGTGTGTGTGTGTGTGTTGTGTGTGTGTGTGTGTGTGTGTGTGTGTGATGTTAAATGTTTTGTACCAAGGTAAATGGTTTAAAGTGTCAGAGAAATGGGTGGGGTATTTTCTGCCCGTCCTCCCATGATCTTAAAGTGCGTGTGTGCGTGTTGGTGTGGGTGAAACGTTTAAGAAAACATAGAACTGGTCGTTTCAGCTCTCTGGTGGCTCCCTGCTGGCAGTATCACTATACTTGTCCTCATGGTTTCACAAAAAATAGTTTTGAGAGACGTTGTGGAGTCTTTTGTACGATTGCTTAAATTCTCTCAAACGGTTTGCAGTAAAGATCAGGTCACGGTAGGCCACGGAGGCAAATGAGCTCGAGTTGAAAAAAGAAAAAGCTTTACAGCACCTGGTATTCCAGGCGGTCTCTCCTATCCAAGTACTAACCAGGCCCGACCCTGCTTAGCTTCCGAGATCAGACGAGATCGGGCGTGTTCAGGGTGGTATGGCCGTAAGCAATTACTGCTGCAGCAAAACCAAGGCTTTTATACAGTAACACATAAGGAGTGAGAGAAGCTGCTGAGGCCCGACGTTATATACTTTTACTCAAAACAATCATTAGTTTAATATAGACGGCAATAATTGATTCAGTAGACTCCTTATCCCTGTTAAACGATTTATAGTGAAAATATGAATTACTAAATTGATCTGCATATACGACTGCGCATGCGTGTGTGTGTGTGTGTGTGTGTGTGTGTGTGTGTGTTGTGTGTGTGTGTGTGTGAATGTGTGTGTGTGCTGTGTGTGTGCACGTGTCATGTGTGATGGTATGTTTAGTGCGAAAGGTCAAGTGGTTACTTGTGTGGATGTGTATTTCGTCGATCGTAATGTCTCCGGTCATGATGGTATAATGTTGTCCGATGCTGCCGTGCCGATGTTGTTCGCGGTGCTGATGTAAGTGGTGTGCGTGTTGGTGTGGGTGAACGTTTAAGAAAAACATAGAACTGTCGTTTCAGCTCTCTGGGTGCTGCCCTGACTGGCAGGTATCACTATACTGTCCTTCATGTTTCACAAAAATAGTTTGAGAGAGACGTTTGTGAGTCTTTTGTACGTTGCTTAAATTCTCTCAAACGGTTGGCAGTAAAGATCAGGTCCACGGGTAGGCCACGGAGGCAATGAGCTCGAGTTGACAAGAAAAAGCTTACATGCACCTGTGATTTCCCAGGCGGTCTCCCATCCATGAGTACTAACCAGGCCCGACCCTGCTTAGCTTCCCGAGATCAGACGAGATCGGGGCGTGTTCAGGGTGGTATGGCCATAAGCAATTATTGCTGCAGCAAAACCAGGCTTTTATACAGTAACACATAAGGAGTGGAGAAAGCTGCTGAGGCCCGACGTTATACTTTTACAAAACACAATCATTAGTTTAATATAGACGGGCAAATAATTGATCTCAGTAGACTCCTTATCCCATGTTAACGCGATTATAGTGTGAAATATGAATTACTGAAATCTGTCTGCAATATACATCTGCGCATGCGTGTGTGTGTGTGTGTGTTGTGTGGTGTGTGTGTGTGTGTGTGTGTGTGTGTGTGTGTGGTGTGTGTGGTGTGTGTGTGTGTTGTGTGTGTGTGTGTGTGTGATTGTTAATGTTGTCTCCTGTTTGCTAGTAATGGTGTTAAAGTGTTCAGAGAATGGGTGGGTAGGTATTTCGCCCGTCCTCCCATGATCTTACTAAGTGCGTGTGTGCGTGTTGGTGTGGGTGAAACGTTTAAGAAAACAGAACTGTCGTTTCAGCTCTCTGGTGCTCCCTGCTGGCAGTATCACTATACTGTCCTCTAATGTTTCCACAAAATAGTTTTGAGAGACGTTGTGAGTCTTTTTACATTGCTTAAATTCTCTCAAACGGTTGGCAGTAAGATCAGGTCACGGTAGGCCACGGAGGCAATGAGCTCGAGTTGAAAAAGAAAAAGCTTACAGCACCTGGTATTTCCCAGGCGGTCTCCCATCCAAGTACTAACCAGGCCGACCCTGCTTAGCTTCCCGAGATCAGACGAGATCGGGCGTGTTCAGGGTGGTATGGCCGTAAGCAATTACTGCTGCAGCGCAAAACCAGGCTTTATACAGTAACCACATAAGGAGTGAGAAAGCTGCTTGAGGCCCGACGTTATACTTTTTACAAAAACACAATCATTAGTTTAAATATAGACGGCAATAATTGATTCAGTGAGACTCCTTATCCATGTAAAACGATTATAGTGAAATATGAATTACTAAATGATCTGCAATACACTGCGCATGCGTGTGTGTGTGTGTGTGTGTGGTGTGTGTGTGTGTGTGTGTGTGTGTGTGTGTGATGTGTGTTGTGTGATGTATAATGTTTGTACCAAGGTACATGGTTAAAGTGTCAGAGAATGGGTGGGTATTTTCGCCGTCCTCCCATGATCTTAAGTGCGTGTGTGCGTGTTGGTTGTGGGTGAACGTTAGTAAGAAACAATTAGAACTGTCGTTTCAGCTCTCTGGTGCTCCCTGCTGGCAGTATCACTATACTGTCCTCATGTTTCACAAAAATAGTTTTGAGAGACGTTGTGAGTCTTTTTACATTGCTTAAATTCTCTCAAACGGTTGGCAGTAAAGATCAGGTCACGGTAGGCCACGGAGGCAATGAGCTCGAGTTGAAAAAGAAAAAGCTTACAGCACCTGGTATTCCCAGGCGGTCTCCCATCCAAGTACTAACCAGGCCCGACCCTGCTTAGCTTCCGAGATCAGACGAGATCGGGCGTGTTCAGGGTGGTATGGCCGTAAGCAATTATTGCTGCAGCAAAACCAGGCTTTATACAGTAACACATAAGGAGTGAGAAAGCTGCTGAGGCCCGACGTTATACTTTTACAAAAACAATCATTAGTTTAATATAGACGGCAATAATTGATTCAGTAGACTCCTTATCCATGTAAACGATTATAGTGAAATATGAATTACTAAATGATCTGCAATACACTGCGCATGCGTGTGTGTGTGTGTGTGTGTGTGTGTGTGTGTGTGTGTGTGTGTGATGTTATATGTTTGTACCAAGGTAAATGGTGAGCGTGTGTGTGTGTGTGTGTGTGTGTGTGTGTGTGTGTGTGTGTGTGTGTGTGATGTTAAATGTTTGTACCAAGGTAAATGGTTAAAGTGTCAGAGAATGGGTGGGTATTTTCGCCGTCCTCCCATGATCTTAAGTGCGTGTGTGCGTGTTGGTGTGGGTGAACGTTTAAGAAAAATATAGAACTGTCGTTTCAGCTCTCTGGTGCTCCCTGCTGGCAGTATCACTATACTGTCCTCATGTTTCACAAAAATATTTTGAGAGACGTTGTGAGTCTTTGTACGTTGCTTAAATTCTCTCAAACGGTTGGCAGTAAAGATCAGGTCACGGTAGGCCACGGAGGCAATGAGCTCGAGTTGAAAAAGAAAAAGCTTACAGCACCTGGTATTCCCAGGCGGTCTCCCATCCAAGTACTAACCAGGCCCTGACCCTGCTTAGCTTCCGAGATCAGACGAGATCGGGGCGTGTTCAGGGTGGGATGGCCGTAAGCAATTATTGCTGCAGCAAAACCAGGCTTTATACAGTAACACATAAGGAGTGAGAAAGCTGCTGAGGCCCGACGTTATACTTTTACAAAAACAATCATTAGTTTAATATAGACGGCAATAATTGATTCAGTAGACTCCTTATCCATGTAAACGATTATAGTGAAATATGAATTACTAAATGATCTGCAATACACTGCGCATGCGTGTGTGTGTGTGTGTGTGTGTGTGTGTGTGTTTGTGTGTGTGTGATGTTAAATGTTTGTGTACCAAGGTGACATGGTTAAAGTGGTGCAGAGAATGGGTGGGTATTTTCGCTGTCCTCCTCCATGATCTTAAGTGCGTGTGTGGCGTGTTGGTGTGGGTGAACGTTTAAGAAAAACATAGAACTGTCGTTTCAGCTCTCTGGTGCTCCCTGCTGGCAGTATCACTATAATGTCCTCATGTTTCACAAAAATAGTTTTTGAGAGACGTTGTGAGTCTTTGTAACGTTGCTTTAAATTCTCTCAAACGGTTGGCAGTAAAGATTCAGGTCACGGTAGGCCACGGAGGCAATGAGCTCGAGTTGAACAAAGAAAAGCCTTACAGCACCTGGTATTCCCAGGCGAGTCTCCCATCCAAGTACTAACCAGGCCCGGACCCTGCTTAGCTTCGCGATATCAGACGAGATCGGGCGTGTTCAGGGTGGTATTGGCCGTAAGCAATTATTGCTATGCAGCAAAACCAGGTTTATACAGTAACACATAAGGAGTGAGAAAAGCTGCTGAGGCCCCGACGTTATAACTTTTACAAAAACAATCATTAGTTTATATAGACGGCAATAATTGATTCAGTAGACTCCTTATCCATTGTAAACGATTATAGTGAAATATGAATTACTAAATGATCTGCAATACACTGCGCATGCGTGTGTGTGTGTGTGTGTGTGTGTGTGTGTGTGTGTGTGTGTGTGTGTGTGTGTGTTGTGTGTGTGTGGTGTGTGTGTGTGTGTGTGTGTGTGTGTGTGTGTGTGTTGTGTGTGTGTTTGTGTGTGTGTGTGATGTTAAATCGTTTGTACCAAGGTAAATGGTTAAAGTGTCAGAGGAATGGGTGGGTATTTCGCCGTCCTCCCATGATCTTAAGTGCGTGTGTGCGTGTGTTGGTTGTGGGTGAACGTTTAAGAAAATATAGAACTGTCGTTTCCGCTCTCTGGTGCTCCCTGCTGGCAGTATCACTATACTGTCCTCATGTTTACACAAAATTAGTTTTGAGAGACGTTGTGAGTCTTTTGTACGTTGCTTAAAATTCTCTCAAACGGTTGGCAGTAAAAGATCAGGTCACGGTAGGCACACGGAGGCAATGAGCTCAGAGTTGAAAAAGAAAAGGTCTTACAGCACCTGGTATTCCCAGGCGGTCTCCCATTCCAAATTACAATACCAGGCCCGACCCTGCTTAGCTTCGGATCAGATCGAAGACAGCCCGGGCTGATCAGCGGTGGTATGGCAGTAAGCAATTATTGCTTGCAGTACAAACCGGCTGTTACACACTAACACATAAGGAGTGTATAAAGCTGCTGGCCATGGCCCGACGTTATACTTAAATAATTCAGCATTAGTTTTTTTATGTTGACGCATTTATCTCCTTAGTAGATGCTTATCCATTGTATATATCTGATTAAGTGAAATATTTTTTTTTTTTTTTGTTTCTTGCTTTCTTTCCTTTTCTGTTTTTTTTACTGTGTCTTCTTCATTGATTGGGCTGGTGTCCATTTCTTGTAATTATTCTGTTCTTTATCTTTTTTCTGTTTTTTATGTTCTGTTTCTGTCTCTGTCTTTTTTGTTTTGTTCTTTCTCCGTTTTTTTTTGTTTTTTTTTTGTTTTTTTTTTTTTTTTTTTCCTTATTCTTTTATCACTTTTACAAAACAACAATCATTAGTTTAATATAGACGGCCCAATAATTGAATTCGAGTAGACTCGCTTCATACTCCATGTAAAAAATTATAGTAAGATGAGATTACTAAATGATCTCAATACACTGCGGAATGCGCTGTGTGTGTGTGTGTTGTGATGTGTGTTGTGTGTGTGTGTGTGTGTTTGCATAGTTGTGTTTGTGTGTGTGGTGTGTGTGTGTCATTGATGGGTGTGTTGCTGTGTGTTGTGTGTGTGTGTGTGTGTGTGATGTAAATGTTTTGTACATACCGGTAAATGTTGTAAAGTGTCAGAGAATGTAGGTGGTATGTTCGGCCGTCTTCCCATCGATCTGAAGTGCTAGTGTGCAGCTTATCGTTGGTGTGTACGTGAACGTTTAAGGTAAAAATATAGACTGTCGTTTTCAGCTCTCTAGGTGGCTCCCCTTGCTTTTGTGGCAGTATCACATATACTGCTCACATGTTCACCAAAAAATAGTTTTGAGAGCGCGTTGGAGTTCTTTGTACGTTGCTTTAATTCTCTCGAAAACGCGTCCGCAGTAAAGAGTAGGTCACCGGTAGGCCACGGAGGCAATGAGCTCGCAGTTGAAAAACAGAAAAAATCTGTACAAGCACCTTGTATTCCCAGACGGTTGATCTCCCATCCAAGTACTAACCTAGGCCCACCTGCTTAGCTTCCGAGATCAGACAGAGACGGAGCGTGTTCAGGTGGTGATGGCCATAAGCATAATGCTGCGCAGCAAAACCAAAGGCCTTTATTAACAGGTAAACACTAAGGAGTGTGAGAAAGCTGCTGCATGGCCGTGACGGCTGTTTACTTTTACAAAAACAATCGCATTAGTTTATCATAGCGGCAATGAATGATTCAGTAGTGACTCCTTAACTCCATGTAAACGATTATAAGTTAAAATATGAATTTACTTAATGATCCTGACAAATACCCATGCCGCATGCGTGTGTGCACCCTTGTGCTGTACTGCCCAGTCATGTGTGTCTGTGTGTGTGTGTGTGGTGTGGTGTGTGTGTGTGTGTGGTGTGTGTGTGTGCATGTGTGTGTGTGGCGTCTATTGGTTGTGTGATGTTAAATGTTGCTACCAAGGTAAATGGTTGAAGTGTCAAGAATGGGGGTTCATTTTCGCTCGTCCTCCCATGTCCTTAAGTGCGTGTGTGCGTGTTGGTGTGGATACTGGTGAAACGTTTGAAAGAAAAATAGAAGAACCTGTCGTTTCAGCCTCTCACTTCGGTGCTCCCTGCTGGCAGTATCACGTATTACGTGTCCTCAGTGTTTCATAAAATAGTCGTTTGACGAGACGTTGAGTTCTTTTGTACGTTGCTTAAAACAAACGAGTTGGCAGAAAGATCAGGTCACTGGTAGGCCTCGGAGCATCATGAGCCTCGGAGTTGAAAAAGAAAATCTTTGCAGGACACCTGTTATTCCCAGGCGTCTCCCATCACAAGTCACTACCACGGCCGACCCTCGCTGGTAGCTTCCGAGAAGTCATCGAGATCGGGCCTGTGTCCAGGGCTGGTATGGCCGTAAGCAATTATTGGCTGCAGCAAAACCAGGCTCTTATGACAGTACACATAAGGATGAGAAAGCTTGCTTTAGCCCGACGTTATTACCTTTTACAAAACAACAATCATTACTTTAATTATAGACGGCAATAATTGATTCAGTATGGATCCTTATCCATTAAGACGATTATAGAGTGAAATGATATGAATTACTAATGATCTGCAATACATGCGGGCGATGCCTGTGTGTTTGTGTGTGTGTGTGTGTGTGGGTGTGGGTGTGGTGTGTGTTGTGTGTGTTGTGGTGTTGTGATCGTGTGTGGTGTTGTCGTCTGTGTGATGTGTGAATTGTTAAATGTTTGTTACACAAGTAAATGGTGAAAAGCTGTCCCAGAGAATGGTTGCGTATTTTCGCCCGTGCCTCCCATGATCTTAAGGTGTGTGTGATGCGTGTTGGTGTGGCGTGTGAACGTTTTAAGAAAAATTATACGAACTTGTCGTTTTCAGCTCTTGGTGCTCCCTGCTGGGCAGTATCATATACCTGTCCTCATGTTTCCCAGAAAAAAATTAGTTTTCTGAGAGACGCATTTGTGAGTCTTTGTACGTAACTTAAATTTCTCCAACCCGGTTTGGCCAGTAAAGATTCAGGTCGCGGGGTGAGGGGCCACCCGGACTGTGCAATTGTGAGGCTCAGCAATTGAACCACAAAACTGCGCCACAAAGGATTTACGCCCAAATCCGATACTTTGAACTTAAGCTTATGCACACACCATGGTGCTATTTCCCCAGACCCTGGAGTCCATCTACACGAAACTAACAGGTCCTCCGACACTATTCAATGACTATGATTTACTTGCCTCCTCAGATCAACCCCGAGATCCGGGCGTGTTCCCCAGGTGGTTATGGCCCATAAGCAATTATTGCCGCCAGCCCAAAACCAGGCCCTTTATACTACAGTAACAATAGGAGTGAGAAAAGGCCTGCCGGGGCGAACCGTCCTATACTTTTAAAAAAACAATCCATTAAAGTGTTAATATAGACGGCAATAATTGATTAGTGACTTTAATCAATGAAACGATTTATAAGTGGAAAT
>OLKM01004907.1:0-19380 GCA_900291075.1 Melanogrammus aeglefinus | reverse complement strand
AATTCAGTTTCACAGGCCGAGTTGTCATCAGTCATTATTTTTTCTCTTTCTATTTTCTGCACTGTTGCGTGCAATCGTGTTAATCCTGATGTTGATCAACTCCTCCACGGCTTTCACAGTACGAAAGTCACGATTTGCGTTCAATGAACAGAGACCTGTTTTTAAAGGTTTCATTCCTTGTTTTATTATGTTACGCCGTTAGTTTACTTGGACATGGACATTGCGAGTCACAATGACCGTCATCAGAAGATTGGGCTGGGCAGTTTTTTCTTCAGTCTTTAACTAGTTTATATATGAAAGGGAGATTTACCGTGGACTTCACCTGATCAATGTGACGGTGGGGTGAAATCCTGGAAAGCCAAGGCTAAGGCAGGGCTTTCTCCTTGGCTTTGTTTTATCTAGTATTCAACAACACAAACCAACCATTGCAGACCGCACGCAACTGCTGCTCGTGTTTCTTGCTGTCAACTGCAGTCCTTCCTGTTTTGTGGATTGTGTCTGTATATTTAGGCATCCTGATTTGTTCCTGTGTTTTGGGAATGTGCTCGTGGTTGAGTACGGCACGCTTCTGGTTCTTGAAGCGTCGATGGATGTATGGTCTTCTCCGAGCTTTAGAACTTCCTTTATCCACTCACAGCCAACTGAACAGAGATTTTTAGGTGCAAACCGGCATTGTCTAGTAGTTTTTGACGGTCCTTGTGGGACGCATTACCTGAGCAAAAGAACTAAACTATAGATAATTTGTAGTTTCTTCTGTTTTCCAGCAGTCTTTGAGAATGGGTCGCACCTTTGCCTTTTCCAATATTTGCTTTAATTCACTATGTTTACGGGCTTTATTTCCTGCAGACGGAAGCAGGGTTTGTGTTATCAAACTCCCTTCGAGTTCGTCATGTCTGTCTTTTTTCAGAGAAATATGAGAAATGTTGTGTTTTTTTTTTTCAACCAAAGAAAGCAGAAGCACCCACTCAACAAGCGAACAAAGGAGTAAATCCTTATGACGCTGCCGCCGGCCGCGCAATTGCATCATTTCAACCTGCCCTAACCCTCAACACCTTTTGATGGGTTTCTATTTCTGTATGTGTGGCTTTTATTTATTCTGTGTTATTTCTGCTTGCTACCAGTGTCTCATTCCAGGCCCCTGTGATCAGAACAGCCGCGGAGGCTTTCTTTGGAAATGAAGAGTGAGAGGTTTTTTTACATGCCTTTCCAGAATCATCATGCTGTCATGTTTGTTTGACCTGATGCTTGAGGAGACCAGATGTGAGCACCCCCCATTTTTATTCTTTTTATTAAGTTAAAATAGCTTTTATTCCAGGACTAATATTAACACACTTATTGGATACGATTGACTATTCATTGTTTCCTTGTGTTGTTCGCATATAACATTTTGTCATGGGGATATTTAAATATTTCTCAGACCAATTGATGATCTTGTTGAATTGATATTGAAGTGTGCATTTCTACAAAATCTGACTTGATTATCTCAAATTTAAATGTGCACAAAGGTTGAACTTTTTATTACCTACATATTAGTCCATGATTGTCTATTATCAAAATAATACCTATTTAATGCACGGACTTGCCAAAGCAAAGAGCTGTTGGTTCATAAAATGATACTTGTATGATATTTCATCTGAAATCATAGGGAACTGCAAACGCTTGATTAATCTTGGGGTTCTGGGTAATAATGCTTTAATTACACCCTGGCCATGTATAAATGTGGTCACTTCGATGGCACTAAAGAGTTTTCCTTTAAAGACTTAACTTATCCTTGAGCACTCATAGTACTGTGTTTGAGGATGTAATAGTTTAATATTGCAAGTTGAAAATTTTGCCTGATGCTTCCTCGGTCGAAGAACTTGCCTTGCGATAAACAGAACTGCCGAACCCGGGATCGAACCAGGGCACTTTAGTCTTCAGTCTAACGCTCTCCCAAACTGGCTACGGGTTCGGCGTGATTAACATGTACTGTAACAAACTCTTAGATCTAGTATAATAAAAATAATTCTTTATTTGGAGTTTCGCCGTATTACTTCTTTATCATTAACCCCGGTATTAACATTGTTAAAATATTCTGCGGTGTATATAGGAGCCAACACCTTATTGTGGTCTAGAACATGTGGCCAAGTACTCGTTTTTGAGAGGCATTTATTTGAGTTCTATTCCAAAAGCTTAGTTCCATTTTTATTCAGATTTTTAAGGCAAGGCCAGCACAGTGATATTTAATGGCAACTAAGCGAATATGATAGACTTAATTTTATGCGAGGCTCTAGCGCCCACTGTGGATTAGGGGAACAGTGTTCGACCGCTCGCTTAACGCAGTCGTCGCAATTCAGTTTCAGGTTCAGTGATGATTTTTACGTGGGCATTTAAAGACAATTTCCCTCTGTTACCACACTACAATGCAATGCATATGTGCATTGCACTGTAGCCAGTGCATATCTGATGGAGTCGAACTGGTTCGTGCTGACGGTTTAGATGGCCTTACACTGTCTTTGGAAACTCTTCTTTGAGAATGCAATTAAAGGTCTGGAGCCAGACCCCTCTATAACTTTCCTTACGACATCGTTTGTTCATTGTTCCATTCCACCCCTTGGTTACATGGGCTTACGGCTACCATCACGGAGAGACCCAGCTAGTCAAAACTGAAGGGACTGCACGTCAGCACTGTGGTCAGCAACACAGGTGCCACACACAAGGGACAGTGCTCTCTCCCGTTTCCTCTTCACCTCTGTACCATCTGATTCCAGCTAACTCTGGGCGTCTGCACGTGCAGAAATACTCAGCGCACTGCGATTGAGTTGGCTGCTATCAGGATGGATGGAGGGGGATACAGGAGCTGGCAGGACTTTGTGAGTGAGTGCAGGTTCCAACCATTGCAGCTTAACACCTCCAGACGGGGATGGTGTGGCTTCGAAGGAGAAAACCACATCGTCCACCCGTGTCCATCCAGGGGGCTTGAGGAGTGGTCAGGCACTACAGTCTTCGGGGCTGAGCTGGAGCCAAGCTGGACTGGGACCAGCAAATGTGGGCCCAAGCCACCCGCCAAACGAACCGACGACACCACGAACCAGCCACAACAAAACAAAAACCACCATCTGAACATGTTAAAATCTCACAGGAAGGAGCACGGGCCGACTGTCTTCTGCGAGGCTGGGTCCTTCATACACTCTCGCCAAACACTTACTGCAATGTTTTACCAGTTGTGGTGGCCAGCGGGCTCTTTTCCTGTTGTGGTTATGCTGGGGAGGAGCAGCGGAGGAGGACACCGGTGGCCTGGAGCAGCTGCGGTGCAGGAGAGTGGACTCATTAGTGGGGCACAGCTGGGACTCTCTGGTGACAGTGGGCGGAAAGGACCATGGACACAACTGCTGTCCATCCTGGGACCAACCCACCCCTTGCACGAACCTTCCACAGGCAGGGAGTGTGATCGTGGCACTGCTGTCAGTCCAGCTCACTATAGATTTAACACTCTTTTCATCCCCCTGGCATCAGACTTGTACAACCGCTCCCAGTAAAGGCAGGGAGAGGACCAAACAATCAAACAAGGCCAAGCTTCGACGTATCAACATAGACATTTTATTATTCTGTATTTGCACATCCCATCTGCATGTTTTTCTTTAATTTGTACTGTTTTACTTTCATTTGCACGTGTTCTAAGCTGCCTGCTTTACTTTCATTTCCACTGCTTTACCGTTCTCACCGTTTATTTGTAAGCTTACTGTTTTACATTTTATTTTAGATCTGATTTAGCGTTAAGTTTATTTGTAGGTACTGTTAATTTATATTTTATTTATTCTTATTTTAGTCTAATGCTATGTTTAATGTTATGTTTTGTTTTTCTATGCTCTGATGAACCAATTGCATTTCCCTCGGGATAAAGTATCTACATATCTACTCTATCTATCTATCTACATCTATTCATCTATCGTATCTGATCATCTCTATCTATCTTCTAATCTATCTATCTATCTATCTATCTATCTATCTATCTATCTATTCTAATTGCCGGCAGGGTTGGCCGTCCGTCTGTAGCGTTTTAAAACGACAATCTAAATTTCGCGGCACTCATCGGGTCGGCGGTGTGGTATTCTGTGGTGTTGGTGCTGGTGGTGACACGGAGAGGACAATTGCTATCGATTCACCGGGTGGACACAACCCTGCCCGTTTCTCGCAACGTAGGGGTTCGTTTTCGTTTCGCGTCCAGACGTGCCGGCCTCCGCCGGGTCGGCCTCCTGTCGGAGCTGCTGCCCCCCCGGGACGCCCTGACCGGCGAGGTCACCACGAGTGAGGTCGAGTGGACCCGCCGACCGTGTGGGTCGTATGGACACGGTCGTATAAATCGAGCTCGCCGAGGGTGTTTATTGTGATGTTACGCTGCTGCAGCCTGCTCTCTGTGTTTTGTGGAACTCACCTTCCGTTAGTAGGATCGGAATACCCCTCTGCGTCACTGCAGCATCGCGGAAGGTGTTTCTGGTGGGCCGGTAGTCTCATCCGTTTACTCTTTCTCAAACGTCTGTGTTGTGCAACAGTTTCCGACGGTGAGTCATACATTCCATACTGCAGAATTTCATTGAGTATGTGATGGCTATGTAAACAGTCTACCACGAGGGATCTATAGGTTTGAATCACATGTCATACCTGCTTCCTCCAGAACTCCGACTACATGGGTTCTCCCCCGACCCGGGGTCGCAGTGAACATTGGGCTGGCTTCTTCTTTGGGGTCTCTGTGTTGCTTAGTGACGGAGGAACCTTTATCAACTACCTGCCCTGACTAGGGTACGCCTATTATTTCATCTGTGTGTGGTGTTGTCGGCCTCATACCTGTAGTTCAGAAAGCACCTTTTCCCGTGATGCTTTTGCATATGTTTAGTTGCTTTGTAGGTAATTTTAGTAGGCTTACCATTAAATCGAGCAGGTCAGGGGTTCAGGGCTTCTTTCTCAAAGAGGGACATTTAACACATAGATCATTTAGCTTGGGAGCGAGTTTGCAGTTTATTATATGTGTGTGGATGTGTGCTGTGTGTTGTGTGTGTGTGTGTGGTGGTGTGTGTGTGTGTGTTGTGTGTGTCGTGTGTGTGTGTGTGTGTGTATATCATATGTGGTGTGTATTATCTATAATTTTATATGTGTGTACTATATATGTGTAGCTGTGTGTATATTTATATTATCTATAATATTATATGCTGTATATATATATGTTGTGTTATATATTATATTTTTATATATATATACTTATATTATAATATTTTATATTATATATTATGTGTATATATATGTGTGTGTGATTTATATTATATATATGTTTTTACGTTACCTGTTGCATGGATGTCATGCGGTTGCCTGCAGCCCTTCACAATTCGACGGTGGCAATATGCTTAACTGGTAATATTCTATTATTAGTCACTTTCAACCTTAACAGAGCTTTACGAGGACGCCGTTCCTGCTTTGGTCATGCCTCCCTCCCCGTGCCCTCCCTCCCTCCCTCGCTATCCCCTCCACTCCCTCCTATCCCCCTCCCTCCCTCCCCCCACCTCCCTATCCCCTCCCTTCCATCCCTCCCACCCCCTCCCTCCCTCCCTCCTATCCCCCCTCCTCCCTTCCCTATCCCCTCCCCCTCCCTCCTTTCCTCCCCTCTCCTCCCTATCCCCCTCCCCCCCTCCTCCTATCCACCCCTCCCGCCCCCCCCCCCCCAACCCTCCCCTCCCTCCCTCCCTCCCTCCCGCGCACCTCCCTCCCTCCTCACTCCCTCCCCTCCCTATCCCCCTCCTTCCCTCCCTTTCCCTCCCTCCTACACCTCCCTATCTCCCCTCCCTCCCTCCTTCCCCCCCCCCATCCCTTCACCTACTTCCCCTTCCCCCCTCCCTCCCATATCCCCCTCCCTCCCTCATCCCTCCTCCCTTCCTATTCCTCCCTCCCTCACTCCCTCCCCTATCCCCCCCCGTCCCGCCTCCCTCCCTCCCTCCTCCTATCACCCCCTCCCGCCTCCCTCCTCCCTCCCTCCTTCCCCCTCCCTCCCTCCTCCCTCTCCCTCCCTCCCTATCCCCCCCCCTCCCTTCCTCCCTCCCATATCCCCCCCCCTCCCTCCTTCCCCTCCCCCCCTCCTCCTATCACCCTCCCCCTCCCTCCCTATCCCCCTCCCTCCCTTCACCTCCCTCCCTCCCTATATCTCCACCTCCCTCCCTCCCTACCCTCTCCTTCATCCCCCCCCTCCCTCCCTCCCTCTGCTCCTCCTCCCTCCCTCCCTCTCTCCCTCCCTCCCTCTCCACCCTCCCTCCCCTCCCTCCCTCTCCACCTCCCTCCCTCCCTCCCTCCCTCCCTATCCACCTCCCTCCCTCCCTCCCTCCCTATCCTCCCTAAGCCCCTCGCTGCCTTTCCTGCCCAGCCATCCACCCACACCTCCTTATCAGCCCTCAATGCTAATCACAGAGACCCATCCCAGCTGCCCCTGACCCCCACTCTGCCTCTCCCCGGTGCAGCATGCGGCAGTGGGCGAGGAGGGAGGCCGAGCGCCTGCTGAAGCAGAGAGAGGCCAAGGGTCTGCCGCTGATCGGCGAGGACTACTACGACCCCAGCAAGATCACGCTGGCTGTTGCCGGAGAGGACTAGTCTGCGTGGGTCCGAGCCCCACAACTTCAACTGTACATTGGATTTCAATATTACGTTAATAAATGTCGTCTGGGATTGTTGCAGTTGTCTTCTTATTGTTATTGTTGGGAAATGCACTTGATGAAAATATTTAAGGTATATTTCAAGCACTAAACGTTTAAGTGTCTGTTAATTGATTGGGCTATTTAACTCGAGCGTGTCAGGAAATACTTGGCAATAGATGTATAAAGTCATGGTACTAACACAAACAAATCTTGTTTAATTAACGTATCAACTGAAATACAGATGTTAGAAATCAGCCTAATCAATGCAATAGCCTATTGACCTTCATTCAAAAACAAAAAACAAATGCGTTTTGTAGAGCAGATGGATACCTTTAATGAGTCCAGATTCTATGTATTTAATAAAAGGAAACAAGCTATTCCATGCGTAACACGTGTGAATGACCGTTTACTTTGTTAGAAGTTCCTTTTGCCAGCTCCTTTTTTGATTGGCTGTGGCCTTATTTCAGGGGGTTGATCTTAATTAATGTGACAGTGAGTGACAGGGGGCGGGAGCGAGGGTTCGGGCGCAGGAAAAGAAGAAGAAGAACGGTAGGAAAACAACACTTTCCTAAAAGCACCTTGCTCTGTTCACACCCCACGCAACGACTTCTGACGGACGGGAATTTAAAGCAGGCGGTTGATCATAAACGCAGTTGAATGGTTTTACAACGGCTGAACCTGGAGGGCGTAAGCAGATGAAGCTAACGAGAGCTAAGGTTCCCCAGAGACGGGAGAGCTCGACCGCGGGACCACGCGCCCCCGGAGAGACTCTTCACACCGCACTAATAGACCGCGTAAAGATCAGCATTTACTACGGGCCTCCTGGAGCCGCTCGCCAATGATGATTGGATTACTTTAGTAGAGTTGGAAACACGTCCTCTTGGCTGCAGATCTAGATATACCTACAACTTAACCATAGCCGTTGTGTTTATTTCAGGCGGAGCTGGCTCTGTGGGGCACAGCTGGCCAGGAGGAACATGGTGGCGTGAGGCCCCTGCTGTCCTACCCTGGAACAGACGTCATTCTCATGTGCTTCTCCATCGATAGCCCAGACAGCTTAGGTTCTAAATCCAAAATACACCTTGTGTTGTGTTATCTATCATTGAAAATGTTTTTTGAAGTTACCCGAATCTAGAAATTTGTAAAATGCGACCACGAAGGGACTCGAACCCTCAATCTTCTGATTCGAAGTCAGACGCCTTATCCATTAGGCCACGCGGTCATGTGGATCACTGCAGTGTTTGTTCTTATTTGATTGGTGATTGATTACTTGCTTAGACGTTGCCACTGTGGATATAAATGCCGGCTAAATTGCCAAATGTGATAAATCAATGCTGTAAAATGTTCACTATTGGCTAAATGACGTTGACGTACCTTCCGGCCGGCTCTCAGAACATCCCTGAGAAGTGGACCCCGGAGGTGAAACACTTCTGCCCCAATGTTTTCATCACCCTGGTCGGCAACAAGAAGGACCTGTATGAAGGTATATTTGGTGCAAAAGTCCTGAGCAGTTGTGACGGTGAATTTGTACCTGTAGCAAAAGAGTCACAAATGTGTATCAGTAAAGTTGAAGTCACAGAGTAGGAGTTGCACACCTGTAGAATTTTTTTTGTGTCTCACAAATACAACTCAACAGTTACACCTTCACAAATCCTTCTGTTACAAGTCACAAATTAAAGACATTCCTGCTCTCAACATGTTTTGCTCCAATTATTGCAGTAAAAATGGTGCAAAACACATTTGCACACCTGTATCAAAGAATGTGAAGACGTGGACAACATTTGAACATCTGTAAATCAATATTTGAGTTCATGTAATGAGAGTTGCGCACCTGTACAATATTTTCTCACAAATAGATTTTTTTTTTCTTGGATATTTTTCCAGCACACACACAAGTCAGTAACTACAAGTACTCGAATCTGCTGCTTCGGGTCACAAATGCCGTTCTCCTCTTTCAAATCACAAGTCTCCCGCGCTCTGACTTTTGCACCAAATATCTCAGTATAGGTGGTGCAAAAGAGATTTGTGTACTTGCAAACGGGATTCGTATCTGTAGAGAATGGGGCGGGCTTTGTTCGGGATCAGAGAACCCCAATTGGCCAGTTCTTCTTCTTCTTTGAGTCGTAATGGTGATACGCAAAGTTGCTTATATGCCATTGCCGCCACCTATTGGACTGGAGCGTGGAGCCGAACGTGGCATCTTAACAGCACAACATTGCTGTTAAGATGCCACGGTCGGCTCCAAGCTCCAGTCCAATAATGCTATTAGAAAAATCACTGCCTGTTCCCTGTATGTTTACATGGCTTGAACTTTTCGTTTTGGACCTTTCCTTTGAGAATATCTTTGCATTTCAATCTTTGGAAATGACACTGCCTTGGCCTGCTGTATTAATTGCAAATATTTAGCAAACTACTTAAATGGTTAACAACTTAAATGCTGAAAATCTTGAAAGCAACTTTGCCTAAACACAAAATCCAGAAACTTCAGTCAGGAAAAGTCTTATACACACAATTTGGTCCGTTTGACTTCTTCCCCTTGTAAATATTGAGGTGAAATGTAAATGGAGACTTCAAGCAAATGTCATGAGGTTATATATAATTTTAAAAGAAAGGACAAAAAATATTTATTTTACAGTATTTACTTAGGAGTAATAAGTTAAAATAAATGTTTTGTATTCAGGACGTGGTTCGGCAGACGACACCATTGGTGGTAGCAGGATCTCAAGCAACAACGATAGGCTGCCTACGAGGACAGAGGTAGAGAACCTGGTGAGCTGGAGCCGAGAGACCAACCTGATCCTCAACCTCAGCAAAAACCAAGGAGATGATCCTGGACTTCAGGGGGAAGACGAAAGCCCTTCGTCCATCACCCCATCACCATCGACGGCGGAGACAGTGGAGGTTGTGCAGAACATCAGGTACCTCGGGGTCAACATCAGCCACGACCCTGACTTGGACCGTCAACCACCGCGACGGCCAAGAAAGGACTTCAAAGGCTTCACTTCCTGAGGTGCTTGAAGAGGGCATGTCTCCCACAAAGCTGCTGGTGGGTTTCTACAGGTCAGCCATCGAGTCAGTTCTCACATGTTTACATACACATTGCATCACCGCATGGTACTTTGGCTGCACCACAGATAACAGGAAAGATCTCTAGCGCATCATTAAGACTGCTGAGAGGATCACCAGCACCCAGCTCCCCAGACTGGAGGACATCTACCAGACCCACTGTACTCGGAGGGTCAAGGCCTGGGGTCGGCTTAGCTCAGAAGGTAGAGCAGTTGTCTTGCAACCGAAAAGTTGCTAGTTCGATCCCCAGCTCCTCCTAGCTGAGTACCTGAGCAAGACACTTAACCCTAACTCCTCCGGACGGGACGAGCTGGCTGTCGCCCTTCATGGTTGACTCTGCCGTCCGGTGTGTCAATGTGTGTATTAACTGAATGTAAGTCGCTTTTGGATAAAAGAGCGTCTGCAAAATGCCCCTAAATGTTAATGCAAAAGGGCATCCTCAGAGAGGAAGCACAAACCCTGGACACTGCCTCTTCCACCCTCCCTGCCGCTCCAGGAAGACGGATACAAGACACTGCCTGCCTGCACTACGAGACTGCAAAACACAGTTTCTATCATAGAGCTGTGACACGACTACACTCTACTTGCCACACTGATACTCCCCATCTCATTCTCATTACACACACATGATTTGCACTTTTTTGGACTTTTTAAAACATTTTATTTATACATACATACATACATACATGCATGCATGCATGCATACATACATACATACATACATACATTACATACATTACATACATACATACATACATACATACATACATACATACATACATACATACATACATACATACATACATACATACATACATGCATGCATGCATGCATGCATGCATGCATGTATGTATGTATGTATGTATGTATGTATGTATATACACACATACATACATATATTGCTGATACTATTGATAATATTTTTTTTTTATAGAACTGTTAGAACTGTTTATAGACTGCTCCAAACAAAATGTTGTTGTCTTGTACAATGACAATACAGATTATTCTTCATTCTATTCTTCTTCAGGACAGGGTGAAATATATTTGAAAGCATCAATAGTATAAGGTGTTCCAGATCTTAATCCTATAAGGTTTGATGAAGCCCCGTCACAAACTCCTGATAGTAAGGCTCTGCAAAAGAAAAGAAAGGTCATTAAAAAGTTGCCTTAAACTCTTGAAAATCTGATGGGCAGTGGTTCCCAAACTTTAAGGGACTAATGCACCCCAGGGACCCACAGGTCTGGATGGGGGAGGTCCTACCTGTATCTGGGTCGATACAGGAGTGTCTTATAAGAAAGTCCAGCACCACCATGGCACAGTTTGGTTTGAAATCTCCACCAACCAGCAGCTCTTTCACCTGAAGACAGACCTTGAGTTATGCTCCAAAGTAATACGATAATATAACATGAGGCATGCTGGGGTTTTGACTTCCAGCTGAAGGTACTTGGTTTGTTTCTCCATTTCCACCACCTACCTGAAGCCATGAGAGAAAACTGCCAAACCCCTCACTGTAAGTCATTTTGGATAAAAGCGTGTGCTAAAATAGTAACATAAAAAAAATAAATTGCAAGGACGCTGACTCATTTTTTATTACCCACTTCATCCATCGGCAGAAAGTAGAATTCCTGCACTTCTCCATCACCAACTCTGGGCTGGAAATCAGCAGGAAGTTCGAGGTCGAAGACAAACTGGCTCTCTGGAAAAATTCCTTCCTCTTCCTCGTAGGTGTAGCTTCAAACGCACAAGGTTTTGTAATTTATCAACTCATGAAGCAAACTCAATGATGTCATTTGATTCCAAAGAGCTCTTCTTAATATGTGCCCTTATATATAATTTATGTAAATGGGTTAACGAATAGCATTATGACATGACATATTGATACGTGTCAAAATGCTATTTTTAACAAATTTATTGCACATACTAGTGATCCAATACCCAATGACAAACAGTTGAATATTTACATTTTGACGTGCAATTTAGATTTACAATGAGTGTGCAGTGGTTGAGTCTGAAAATACATTCCTCATTAATAGCCAGATATTCAATGATATTCCAGTCTGCATAAGGTATGCAGACTGGAAGTCAGCCCCCCCTTGTGCTCAGACGAACGGTACCCAATTTTGACTAGCACATGACGAAACACATGGCCTACAGCGCGATGGTACCTTGATTGGACCAGCACATGACCACTCACCTCACTGTGGTGACCGATCTAGCCTTCACAAGCGATGGCTGCTGAGATACAGGCCTCCTCCTCACACTCCTTTAGCACGGTTGTCTCCGATGCTCATTGCCCTGCCGCCAGCGCCGCCGGCCGCCTGAGAGGAGAGGGGCAGCCGGGGCTTTAACCTCCTCCTTCATTACCCGTGTCTTTATGGGAATCCTTCTCTTATCCAATGAAAGACCTGGACAAGCTTAGCTAGTGTTGATGCATATGCAGGAAAACGCTTCGCAATGACCTAAGTACTGACACAGTACTACTAATAATAACATTAACCGTCGTACTGACACAGTACTACTAATAATAACATTGACCGTCGTACTGACACAGTACTACTAATACTAACATTGACCGTAGTACTGACACAGTACTACTAAAACTAACATTGACCGTAGTACTGACACAGTACTACTAATAATAACATTGACCGTAGTACTGACACAGACTGTGTCAGTACGACGGTCAATGTTAGTATTTGTAGGACTGTGTGACACAGTACTACAAATACTAACATTGACCGTCGTACTGACATAAGTAGTACTAATACTAACATTGACTGTAGTACCGACACAGTACTTACTAATACTAACATTGACAGTCGTAACTGACATAGTACTACTAATACTAACAGCTAGTTGCAAGTTTCCATGATCGTCGTACGCCCATTTAATTTATACAAGCAGCAGTCATTAACCTCCTTATGAGTGAAAATAAATAAATAGAAAAATAATACAAAGAGCTTATTTTGATGGCTATATAACATATCTATATTATAATACTGTTATGGTGTTATCTATAGGGATCCTTCTAGCGGGCCTCTCCCACCAGGTTGGGTTAGGGGTATAGGGTTACACTAAACCCTAACCCTAGCCCCACTCACCAGGTTGTCCAGCAGCGGCCGGGCGTACGTCTGCTTGGTGGCGGAGCGGCGGGCCAGCCCACATCATGAGCCCAGTCCCGTCGGCCGCTCCGGCAGAACCCGTTGATGTGGACGCCATATGCCTCCTCACCCCAAACAGGCCTGATCAGAACCCAGGACCGGGAATCAGAAACCAGGACCGGGAATCAGAACCAGGATCAGAACCAGGACCGGAGATCAAGAACCAGATCAGAACCAGGACGCGGCGATCAGAACAGGGGCCGGGATCAGAACCAAGATCAGAACCAGGAACCGGGATCAGAAACCAGGATCCAGAAACCAGGACGCGGAAATCAGACCAAGATCAGAAACCAGGAACCGGGAGATCAAGAACCAGGAACAGGAACCAGGACCGGGATCAAGAACCAGGATCAGAAACCAAGGACCGGGATCAGCACCAGGGCCGGGATCAGAACCAAGATCAGAACCAGGACCGGGATCAGAACCAGGATCAGAACCAAGGACCACCGGAATCAGAAACCAAGATCAGAACCAGAGGACCGGGATCAGAACCAGGACCGGGATCAGAACCAGGGCCGGGATCAGAACCAAGATCAGAACCAGGACCGGGATCAGAACCAGGACCGGGATCAGAACCAGGACCGGGATCAGGACCGGGATCAGAACCAGGATCGGGATCAGAACCAGGGCCGGGATCAGAACCAGGACCGGGATCAGAACCAGGGCCGGGATCAGAACCAGGACCGGGATCAGAACCAGGACCGGGATCAGAACCCGGCTCAGAACCAGGACCGGGATCAGAACCAGGATCAGAAACCAGGACCGGAATCAGAACCCAAGATCAGAACCAGGACCGGGATCAGAACCAGGATCAGAACCAGGATCGGGATCAGAACCAGGGCCGGGATCAGAACCAGGACCGGGATCAGAACCAGGACCGGGATCAGAACCCAGCTCAGAACCAGGGCCGGGATCAGAACCAGGACCGGGATCAGAACCCGGCTCAGAACCCCAGCATGCTCAGACTGGATAACGCTGGGCTGGGGTCATTGTCACACTGCCCTCAATGCCCGTTCTACACTACTATTCTCAGGAGTCATAAAATGGCTGCAAATGTCAAATGGAACAATTAAACTGGATTGCTGATACAGCAGTCCAATAAGAACATCAGTGGGGCGTCGCAGTAATCTGGCCATGACGTCATAAAACCTCTGGACGGGGGGTATAGACATGTAAGGTGTATGTTGAAGTGCGTCCATAACAAGCGTCAATGATGAGTGCGATGAGGCTGTGGAAGGAAGCCCGTACCCTAGATTTAAAGTCACATTCACCTCAATCCCTCAATCCCTTCAACATGTCAGCAACGTCGCTTGCAGCACATCAGGTACATGCGGGCATGGGCTGCCTCTGACCTCTATGGAGTGGTGATCGCCTCGGAGCTGAAGGGAAAAGGGCGCCAGGCGCTAGGACGGATCGAAGACGATTGGGGTTCATTACAAAAATGGCTGCCAAATTTGAGAAAGTGAATTCCCAACCGACCTGTTTGGCCCACCAAAACCTTATAAGAGAGCAAGCAGACATGACTGTTCAGCGGTGGGACACCTGGCGGACCAGGAAAAGCTAAAGTAATTAGCACTGAATTTTAATCAAGCTACATATAATTTAACAATCCAGAAGTAATGAAATAAACCACAAGTATACACCAGCAATCGGAACAAAAATAGTAGGAAATAAAAGCATAAAAAGCTCAAGTATAGGCATGGATTCAAATCTATAGTATTTATTATATGACGCAAAAGTCAAAACCGGACTTTCAGAATAGCAAGAACCAAATAAAAGGACGATAGTGTGTAAACTGTAGATAACGTTTAAGATGCAGGTAGGACAATGTCCCACATTAGAGAATCGACAAAAGAGCCCATCTGGGTAGGCGATGATCTATAAATTTTAAAATATGTTACTTCGACCATTATGACCAAAGAACATCATGGGAGCTGCAAACAATCGTTATGAAGGTCAGATAGACACACAATAAGGTTTGATTGACGAACCAATCAAAACCAAAGGGAACATAAATAAAGCATAAGAGTAGTCGCAGTTTACAACAGGAGCGCCTTTCATTGTGTTTAGTTTAAATAAAGCCTTCAACATTGATGGGTGTTACGAGACGTTGATTGGTATAACAAAGCGGATCTAAGTAGTGACATAGCAACTCAAACACTAAAACAAGAAAAGAATAAACAAGTGGGCAGATACCTATACAAAACGCCAATCACGATTCGAACAGTGTACCTGGTGAATGGAAGTTATTATTTTACGGAGCATTTGTTAAGCATCTTCTCTGACAAGACAGTGGCCATTTCAGACTGCTTGAAGTACAAGAGACTAAACTCGTAAAGCGACGAAACAATAAGATGACAAGTTTATAATAATTTGAACCCATATAGAAATCTAAGAATAATGCATATCCACATATTAATTACCCCGAACGGATCTGGTACCATGAGAAAGACTTGCCGTATTCTCCGACCAAATGGTGCAAGGCGAGGCACTGTGTTCAAAGAACCGTGAACTGATCGATAACTGCAGCTTTCCCCGTGTAAAGCTCTCATATCTGTATATGTATCAGATTATTAGATATAATATGAATATAGTGTGGTGTAGAAGAAATACGCATAAAATAACAAAGCGACATCTATACCAAATGCTAAATAAATAAAGGAAAATAGTATCACGAGTCCGTATGTAAGCTTAATTTTACCGTATGTTTAGATAAGGACATGGTAATATGTAAAAAGTCCTTCGAAGCCGGATTTGAAACCAGCCGACCTAAGGATTTCCCACGGCGTCACCAACTACACAGTCCCTCCGCTCTACCAACTGAGGCCTATACAACGAAGGCACGTACCAGGGCCTGCTGTGATGACCTTAACAACTAGTAACCAATGATAATCAAGGACTGCACGCGTTAAGAATTAGAAAATAATAAAACTCTGGTCGATTAGTATAGAATATATGTTTTTAAGGTTTTGATAAGAAAATACAATTGTAAATATTTTTCGAGACAGGCAATCGAACCATCCCTACAACCACCACCTAATAGAATGCTGGAATTATTTAAACGATTTGAAGACATGGAAGTTTGTGTTACGTAGGCGGCGACAGCATAGCAGCCACGTCAGGGGGCGCGGTTACCTTTCCGAAACAAAAATGAGAAAGGTGAGCGGAGCTCTATCAAATAAGTCGTTCATAAGTATGCTGAAAACGTTTAATCATATATACAATATACTAATATATAATATATAATAATTATTATTAAAAAAAAAACAAAATATCAAAAGACAAAAAGAATATAAAAAAATATATAGATAAAAAAAATTTAAAAGGAATAAACATAAAAGAAATAATACGATACAAAAAAAAAAAAAAAAAAAAAAAAAAAGAAGAAAAAAAGAATGAAAATTCTAGAAAAAAAAAAAAAAAACTAAGAAAAAAATATTATAAAAAAAAAAAAAAACAAAAAAAAAAACAGGGAAAATACACAAATCAGTACAAGAACAAATAAAAAAAGAGAAATAGAAAAAAATCATTAAAAAAAAAAAAACGAAAAAAAAAATTCCCAAGAAAAAAAAATAAAAAAACTAATTATAGAGAAATCAAAATCGTGAATGTGTGCTGTGAGTGTGTGTGTGTGTGTGTGTAGTGGTGTGGGTGTGGTGTGTGTGTGTATGTAGGCCTATGTATGTATGTAATGTATGTATGTATGTTATTATGTTTATGTATTGTATGTATGTATGTGATGGTATGTTATGTAATGTATGTATGTATTATGTATGTATGTATGTATGTAATAATATAGCCTTTGATGAGGGAGTATGATGTAAAATACTTGTGAATTAAAGAATAACCATACCTATAAACTATTATGCCATAAATATTCAACATGAACAATGTAATGTACCAACAAAGCACAAAGCCATAATAGTTGTAACACTGATTGAGTCAGATAAGATGCATGTCGAATGAGCATTCGTAGTAGATTGTTCATAAGTGTCAAATTACATTTAAGGGACAATTTATCAGACGCATGATTTGTAACCACAAAAGACGACTTAACATACGGTTTACACAACATTGACACAAACCGAACGAGCAAGAGTCCAACCATAGCAAGGCGACAGCGCAAATATGATCAGACAAATAATAATATACGGCGCATCTTCAAAAAAGCAAAATAATAAAATGTAGAGTTGTTTTACATTACAATTGATTAAAAAACGCAGCAGAAGACAACAAACAGACAATACTAGAAAATCACCCCATTTTATTGAAAATAGCACCTACAATTGTTTTCTCTGCTATAAATAGTTATAATAATTTTCGAATCTGGATGGAAGTGTGGATACAAAATAAGTTATAGAAAAATATATTCTTACATTTTCTTGAGAACGTGCAACATGTAAGACTATTATAGGAGCGTAAATAACTTTGAATTAACATCACTGCCCAGACAACGAATCTGCATTCATATTATAAAGCAATAATAATAAATAGTCATTAGAAAGTTTATGATGTTTTATATTATGGTAAATTTAAGATTTGTAAAAGTAGGCTATTGAAATAACAACATTGTAAGACAAAGGACAGGAAACAAGGAGTGTTTGACAGAGGGAAATGAACAATCATATGAGCTTTAGAGGAGTACGTACCAGCAAGTTTATTATAAGATGGATCGCATGTTGTAGTTCAGAAAATCTTCTATTCTAACCCACGGCCTTACATAAACTCCAGGACTGCTAGGAAGAAAGATAAAGAGAACAACCAGTTAATGCTTGTTTTGTAAAAAACCTAAAATTATGTTAGATCGATAGCGGGAGTATGATAATAATTCAGAAATCGATGCCGTAATGTGCAGAGAAAAATGCATCCAATGGTTATATTTTAACAGACTTTAGAAAACGAGGCAATATGGTATGCTAGGAAGCGCTAGCTGCCCGGTTTGAAGACCTATGCCTGTGTATTTTCTTGCAGCAGAAAAATCTTGTCCATTGAACTAGTCTTTAAAGTCATTTTTAAAGACACCTGCCGAAGTCCTTTGCTCCCTCGCCCATACCGTCGTAGTGCGAATTCTGCCATCGTTGTTCTTGTCCACGTCCTTCATACAAGCTCCCTCGATGTCCGTCACTCGCATGTGATAGGACGTACTCTCCTTGTGGACTCCAACATGGCCTTAACAGCATCCTCCACAAAGGTCGATGTAGCCATACTCCGTTCCTCAAACACAGGATCAATAACGCCTTTATCATACGCCATCTTAATCATTGGAGCTGCTTGCCCTCACTCACCTGCTAGGACCAAGCTTGGACATGAATCCAGTACCCAGCCTACAGAAATCCAGGATGTTAGAATGTCCTTCTCACTAGTTTTGAACACGAAACCATTACTGGATTATCTAATAGAGCTAAATATATCAACTGATACCACAAGTTTAAACTAATGGGAGGAAACTACAGCTATGTTATAGGCAAGTAATATATGGAGGTTTGAACGGATATAAAGACAAATAGAATTTCTCATTTGTTAATCAAGTAGCAAAAGCATTTCCACTCATTAATGCAGAGGGAGTTATGATCAATAGACTTGGTTCATAGTTGAGCGATGAAAAGCGGCCCTCCAATAATACCAGTCAACCGGAAACTACAAAATGATCCTTTCAACAACGGCACACTTTGTATTTCTGTCCTAAGCAGGACCTAAAAGTGATAAGTACGTATCACTTCAAAACTGTGGGTTTCAGGGAGAGACTGTAAATGGAAAGAATAACTCAGAGGAGAAGACGTCACTATGTGTCGAACATGCGGAACAGTTCAGCAAGCTCCCGTCTGTTCTGAACTTCCCCCTTGCCCTCATACCTCCTTCATGCAGCGCAACCAAATCATACACCAGGAAACTCGTCAAAGTCTACCCGGTTCCACTGCCTTGGAAGAACAACGGTCAATAGCTTAAAGAACGCATGCACCAGGGAGCTTACTGAATATAACAATGTCTGCCTTTCTGCCTTTTCATACTTATGGATAGAAACCCATTGAAAATGATGAAACTGATTTAACACTAAACTGGTTAGTGAGGTGGCTGATTGTGTGTCTGTACGTCGATTTTGTGTCCAGGCATGGAAACTTGGAGGTAGGCATACTGGAGTAAAAATATTAATAGTTGATCTTTGATGGGTATCCCTGTGCAGGAAATGCGCGAATTATAATATAAACTTATAAAAGAGTATTGCTGATGTGCGACTAGAGTTACGATGTGGCTTGGAATACGATAGATAGACTAAAAATGGTTATATTAGTTTAGCAGAGATGGACAGTAAATGTGGCTATGATTTAGCATGGCTGTATCCGTAACTATATAGGGCTGGGATTGAAACGGCAAGCTAATTATGGCATAGGTTAGGCAATAGAAAGGCTAGCAGATCTGGGCTAGGTTAAGCAACGATGGCGTAGCATGCTGACGTAAGCCATCCTTCATTCCAACTATCGATCAATCATACATCCCCCCCC
>OLKM01004906.1:0-19381 GCA_900291075.1 Melanogrammus aeglefinus | reverse complement strand
CAAACAAGCAAGGCTAGAAACGTACAGGGGCTCACCAACAGGACAAAGTTCAGCCCAGGGGTAACTTACAATTTAGACACACGGCAAGTCGGCGCTCTGATTTGCAGTTCCTCTTTTCTTTTGTCAGTGTCACCGCTTAATTTCCTGAGAAGCCTCGCCCATACGTTTTTTACTCGTGGTCCGGCCTCTGTGCGGTCCATTCTCCTTTTTCCTCATCCGGCATTGGGGATTTCTCTGTCTCCTTTTTTTATTAGTTGGCCTTTGATCCTTGGATGAAATGTAACAAATCACTTCACATAAACTTGTGTTTTTATATTGAATGCCCGGTTCAGTGGTTTTGTGGGTCTAGTTAAAAGGTGGCAGTAAAGCGCAATTTTTGGTGCTTTCCGTGAGACCCCGAGACTTACCCGTGAGAGTGGGCGCGGTATCGCCGGCAGAAAAACTTGCATATTCCCCGGCTTTCCGCCGGAATGCCGCTAGGGGGAGTTCGAAACAGCGACCCAATCGACCCATATAAAGTTAGATAGTCGATCACAATGACTCTTAAGGTTAAAGATAAGAGTCATCACAATGACCTTAACCTGTTATGTTAGGTTAAATTAAGCCAACAAAAGTTGTGCATAGTTCCCCTTTAAATTAAATTGTTGAGATGGCAGGAGGGAGTGTAATTCAAAGATCATATATAGAAGAATCATCGGAGGGTTTTTTGGTAACTTTAATATTTCCTATGGTCGCGAAACAATGCTACTGGCTGGCTTGCTCAGATCACAGACTAATCGCTTTTGATGCTACAATGGCTAAGATAAAGAGGATATTATACCATCCGGCGGCACATCAATGTACTCTCTCTTTAATAGGTTCTACACATGCACTAGGGCGTGGGTTTCAGACCTCCATGATTCGGAAGCAAAATCTCTCCTTGATGCTTGCCCTGCCCGCCATTGAGCAGTTTTCATAGAATTAACGGGGGGCCATTTGTTATGGCCGCATTTTCCACTAGCACGGCTCGGCTCCGATACGGCTCGGCACGGCTCGCTCAGCTCGGTTTGGTTGTGTTTCCATACAACTGGTGCGCTTCCTCGACGATGTGGCGGGAGTCGTCACTATACACGGCTGGCGCGAAACCACTGTGACGTCATTTAACACGGCGCCGAGCAACGTACAAAATCCGGAAAGACCAGAACAACAACGAACGAACAACATCAGAAGGAGGACAGCATGGAGAGGAACATGGAGGCGATCGTGTGCTGCTCACCCTGTGGCTTTGTTGCGCACAGAAGGTAAGAGAGGAGAGCCAGAGAAGACTCCGGGCGGCGAGGCTAAAACACTATTGAAAAGTTGGCGCGGTTAATGACGGCTTCAGTGAACCGACAACTCATCGGCCAATCAGTGTGTAAGCAGCAGTCGGCCTGACGTCATCGTTTTAGTAACGCTTCGGCTCGCTGGAACCAAGGGCTGCGGGTGATACCACAATGTAACCCGGTTGCCATGGTAACTGCCGTGCTAGTGGACAACACGCATCAAATAGCGCGTCCGAGCCGAGCTCCGTAGGAGGCCGAGCTCTGTGCCTAGTGAAATGCCGCGCATTAGTTCCGCGCTGGTCCTTTCTTTAATAATGTCCACGTTAAATACGTGTGTGGTGTGTTTGTTGTGTCACTCTGTTCGAGCCTGCGCGATGTAGTTCAATGTTGTCATTAGCTGTTAAGTCTTTCTGACGGCAATCCCAGTTCAAGGACCAGCTCTGGTGGCTATTGTACCACTTCGGGAGGGCCGCCTCAGTTTACTGACAAAAATCAAAACAGACCAAAAATCGACTTGGTTGCGACGTTGACAGTTGTTGCGGCTGTTTGAGTGAGTGAGAGGGTTGCTGGCGCGCACAGCTCAGGCTGCCAGAACGGCACTGCAAGGAACTCTTGGTCAAACGTTAGCAAATGGTTATGGCAGATCCAGAGTGGCTCTGGGGCAGCATCCAAATAGTTTTAAACTTCAACAGACACCCGCCTCCAAGTGTTAACGTTTGTCATTGAGTTAGGCTCCAGACTCTGTACAAAATGAAATGCATGTAAGTACGAGAGTCCGGTGGACCAGGCTATAGTGTATAGGCCTACCTACGTACCTAAGAATATTCATACTGATTAAATAATAAATGTTATAGTATTTTCCATCTTGGTTGAAGCAAGAGTTTGTGTGTCGAACCAATAAGTGCGGGCTCTCCTCTCTTGCTTACTGTCCTTTGCAACAAGTCTCTGACTCACTGTAAGGCTGGCAGCACGACGATATCAAGGGATATTTAGATAAAAATGTGTGATTAATCGCCAGTGATTAGGATTAATTTGAAATCCGCTTGAGAACACTTAAATATAATATTAATAGGCCTATTATATCTGAAGTACACAATATGTATGCGTGTATATATATGTATATAAAGTATATATATAAAGTATATATAATATATATAGGTAAATACACATACATATTTATATTATTTATTTTTGTTAATATATATTATTTATTATATAGGTCTACGGAGACGCAGGAGACCTCGACTCCAAGCAATGAAAATGGTCTAGTTAAATTCCAGGTGGGTGAACATGGCGAGATAGGGAAATCAGTGCGATACTGTCAATTTCATTCATATACAGTGTATATATATATATATATATATATATATATATAACGACGATATATATATGTATATATATACTGTATATATATATATATATATATATATATATATATATATATATATATATATATATATATATATAATATATATATATATATATATACTGTATGTATATATATACATACAGTATATATACAATATATATATATATACAGTATATATATATATATATACAGTATATATATACATATATATATCGTCGTTGAGACGGGATCTGTGTGTGTGCTATGGAATATGAGTGTCATTAATTTGCATTAGATCGAATTCCGTGGGCATATCACAGAAATTGGCGTATTTCCGTCAGGATTCCACTGATTTTGAGTTAAGTGTCCATGGTCATTTTACGGATTCCAGTGAGAGTGGTTGACAGGTAGATACCTGTATATACCTGTGTCTGAATTCACTGCAGGCTGTTTTAAATAAATTTGTAATCGTAAAACAAAAACATTCAAACTAATGCACTGGCTTATTGCTAATAGTGCCATCAATGTACAGACGACTGTATTGATCAATTTAAACTATAATTATTCACCTCACATTCACTGTGGGACTGGCAAGAAATGATGAATGCACTATGCTGAGAGTTCCATCAGTAGCAGGGAAGGCATTCCTGTGTCTTTATCTGCCTGTTCCTGTAATGAAATATAAAAAGGATATTTACTCATGGAATATAAAATAGATAGCCATCTAGCTGAAATTGATGCAAAAGTTGTTTGAAATAGAAGTCTCCAAAGAGGAACAAGCGAAATAAGATAATTGTAATTAAAAGGAGTTCTGGGCTTAATTGATTCCAGAAGAATGATTTTGACACCCAACCTCTTTGACTGATGTATGAACCAGGACTGGCAAAACCGTGTGTCTCAGAGCGTCCCACATCCCCTCTGTTAAGAGTCACTACAGAAGAATCCATACCAGGGCTCACACACCAGCATCTGATGTTGAGTGACACGACTTCTTCACCTTCAGACCGAGACCCTGTCAATCACAAACAGTTACAGAGGAACCTGAGAGGATGCAGAGGTCGTCTGGAGGAAGTTCTGAAGATTAGAAATAACTTGATAGGAAAAGAAGGGGAGTACTCAGTGCCTCAAGGGGCATCTAGGCATCTGTACCCGCCTCATTAATCCAAAAACTCGTGAATGTTTCTCATTCCTCCCTGTTTACTCAATATTCATGTCCTTGTTTTAAGGGGGAAAAGGGGTTTTTAAATGATATGGGTACATATCAGCTAGAGCTAGATAAATTGAAAAGTGAAAATGTACCTGATCACAGATGTTTACATGAAAAGCATTGTTCACGCGCCAGGTGGTGCCATCTTTGGAAAGTACCTTCTGTGCAAGGTGCACATGTATGTACTCCGTGATTCTGTTGGCATGTCCTTCTAACACTACATTCCTATTGGACAGAAAACGAATTTGACGATGTAGACATTTTTTAACCAAATACAATATATACCAATTTATTATTTAGGAATATACAATGAATTATACCAACATTAACAAGACATTCTGTGGGCTGCATTCCAACAAAATTATAACCTGATGCACCGCTAGTTAACCTCGATTCGAGTTCAGATAATTGTCTCTTACCTGGTGAACAGGTGGGACAACATTCATCTCCCACTTCGGTATTCTGCTGGCGACACTTTGCTGAATGCAAATAGCATGGCCAATTAAATTTAAATGAATAAAACATCAACATTATGAACGAAATTGAGCAGTGGAAAGTGAGTAGTTGAAATTAACATGCTCCTAATTAGCCTAAGCTTCAAACCATCAAACTGTTCAACCTATTTTGATGGCAGCCAACACTTGTTGGCTCTGGTGTCAGTGCAGTGTGTCTTTTAAGGGTAACAATAAGGTGGTAGGTCCTTGACTTTGACACAGGCTTTCCATTCAAAGGCATGGGCCCTCATGTGCTGCCGACCGCTGCCACCGCAGTTCCTCTCGATGGACTGAAGGTCTGCCGTATCTGGGGAGAGAGGAAACCACGAGCAGTTCATAAATATCTGGAGACAGGTGAAGGTTTACTTATAGTGTTAGCCACGCTTGTATACAAACTAATATACAGTTTCAAAATATTAAAACGTAGTTGTGAGCAAGGGTGGACGGTGTATAGGGGCGATGCACCAACGGGGAAAAAAGAGGGATCTTTTTTGTAACCCTTCTATCACAGCAACAGTAGTTATCAGTGTTCTAGGATCTGTCATTGATCATTCAGACTCTCTCTCTCTCTCTCTCTCTCTCTCTCTCTCTCTCTCTCTCTCTCTCTCTCTCTCTCTCTCTCCGTCTCTCTCTCTCTCTCTCTCTCTCTTCTCTCTCTCTCTCTCTCATGTTGTTTTTAAATAGTTAGTTAGTTTTCCCTCATTCAAAAAAAGTATATAATTAGGCTATCATGTTCTGTGTTAATGTTCATTTTTACCGATAGCCATACAATCTGGCCTCATCTTTTTAAATATTTTACTTGTTATTGCCATTTTTTATTTACTGTTGAAAGTCTGCACTTTCCTTTACACTGTTTACACTTGACTGCACTACCTTTGAAATGTTGTGACGGTTGTCAAAGTTCTTGATCCTACAATCTGAACAAATACCAAGATACTGATTTTATATTTCATTTGTGTATGAAAAGACATGGTTTATGCAATGTTGAGGAATGTAAAACGATTTTATTTATATGTAGGCCTACCACCTTGATAACTCAATTTGACTTAGTAATACGGTCAGTCCATGAATACTTGACGTAATATGCTGCCCCTTTCTTCATGTGGTTCCGGACATATCTTATCCTGCTTCAAACAACATTAGATTCATATAAATAATGAATTGTGTAGCTACATTTTTGTTTGTGGAGTTGCCATCGAGTGGACACAAGAATGATCTCTGTATGAGTTAATTGATGCACTTATTGAATAGGTCACATTATTCATTATCAGAAAAATCCAAAGAACGACCGAACGTGGGCCTTCCATCTTGACAGGAAATATTCATCCAACAAACACTTTAAGAACCAGGCAGCGGAAGTTAAAAAGGAAAAATTAATTTTGCCCTTTTTTCTGAATGAACGAGAAGTTTTCACGGCAAATAGAAATTGTGCTGTTTTTTCTGAAACGAAGCCGAGATAGCGCCTACCTCTCAAAATCTCCCATCACTATAAAGCCTTTAGCGTTGCTCATTAATTGCTACATATCGATGAATTATAATGTCTAGTGTTGTGATAGAGATCCGTCATTTGGTTGCCCCAGCACTGGTTAACACAAGAGAATCCTCAAAACCAACAGTGAATAAAACCTGATTATGACTTACCTTATTTACCATGTCGAGGACTAGGTATAGGAAACAAATTGAACGCGAAGACAGTGATCATCGGCATTATTTAAAGCATCTCGAAAAATAAATGTAGTTGGTTGCCCTATAGACTGAATACGTAGGGAGACGGCTACCAATATCCTGGTCAGGACAGAATGCAGACGTAGGCTATTGCACTTAGTCCTTGCACTACGGTCAAGTGAGCCGTCATTCGTCTATCCGCGGAAGCCGTCACACAAAATCTTCGTGCGCCTCTACTCTAAACAGCCTTTGTGCGGTATCTCGCAACGTTCTCAAAATAAAAGCCTTCACCTACGGTTGTGTGTTTATGTGGATCGCTGCAAACGCTACCAGATCGGCGTGAAGACGTCCGAAAAGGACGTGAGGTTTTCAAAGGACATTTTCTCAAAATCTATACAGTAAAATCACATGGTTACTTACTTGTGTACAAGTAGTCAGTATAACATTTAGTGTGGTCTTATCAGTCAGGGCCGGAACTAATCTATTATTTTGTCTCTAGCTCACTTCAAAGTGCCAACATAATGCAATTTGCATAGGCCAAAAAATCCATAGGTGAGGTTTTCAAAGGACATTTTCTCAAAATCTATACAGTAAAATCAAATGGTTACTTGTGTACAAGTCAGTATAACACTTAATATGGTCATATCAGTCAGGGCCGGAACTAATCTATTATTTTGTCTATAGCTCACTATAAAGTGCCAACATAATGCAATTGGCATAGGCCAAAATATGCATAGGGGAGGTTTTCAAAGGACATTTTCTCAAAATCTATACAGTAAAATCACATGGTTCCTTTTGTACTAGTAGTCAGTACAACACTTAGTACGGTCATAGCAGTCAGTGCCAGAAGTTATGTAGAAATCTGTCTGTACTTCACCACAAAGTTTTAAAATAATGCAATTTCCAACAGCCAAAATATGCATGTGATGTTTTTGAGGACATCCTTTCCAAAACCTAAGATTTTTTTTTTAAGAATCCTATTCATTTCCCATGGAAAATTACTTTTTGCTCAATAGCTTCCATAGTATGGCACCCAAACGAATGCAGAACTAGTCTACTAGATGGTACTAATTAGACACACCTGAAGATAATGCCCTCCACATTTTGTGATCCATAAACCCCTTTCAAGTTGAAAAACGTAAAAAATGTTTTCACAGGTCACTAATTTCATCAGATTTTCACGAAACCTGACACACAAGATGATCTTTAGACCAAACCCCACAAAAAAATGAACCGTCTCATTGTTCAATAGCAAGTTTATTTCCCCAAACCCAAACAAAAAACCAAGCCATTCCAGGCCAAGGCCAAAGCCGAGAGCCATGCCAAACCAAATGTAAGTCCATGGATGTCCAACTACTTGACCCCCATATTGCTGGTCATCTGCACAGCACACAGAGCCATTCTTTTTTTTTTAATTCTTCCAGGGTCCTGGTGTCCATATTGGCACACAGGGCATGGAACCACCGGTCACATTTATCACACTGGATCTGTTGAATTGAAAAACGAATGTATGATGAACACTTTAAGTGGTATGTCCCAGGCGGCAAGGAAGTAAATCTGTGACTGCTAAAAGTAATATTATTACAGTACAGTACATTACTTAGTTAGTTGCTACCAACACTGAATGTCACATCACGATTCCACATTTAACTGCTGCTAACAACAACTCACCCAGTCTGTATTGGCAGGTGCATCTCCAGGGGGCTTGTCAGCTCCACACATTGCACTCATCAAAGACTGAAAGAAAGTGTTTCGCAAAATACAATTAATCTGAATTGGAGTGCCTTTAAGTTTTCCATTATTATTCATAATTTAAGTTATTGTACCTGATGCTTCAAGGACTTGGAGTCCCATATTTCTCCTGGCTTCTTTGATGGCTTTCTTGGAGGTGTCAAAGTCAATGTGGGGCGACTGAGGGAAGGCTTCCATTACTGCTCTGGCCATCTAAATTAACAACACTGTAGTTATTGAAAATGTCTTCCTCTTTTAATAGATAACTAAAGCATATGTAAACACATGCATGACGGTGAGGATTCACAGAAATCGTGTATGTGTACAGAAACACCTCAATGGAACCTTATTTCAACCACTGCAAACACAAAAACATTATGTTTCCACTATACTACATAGTTCAACTTACTTCGACAACAATAACGCCACAACTGCAACCATCCTTTTGTACTGGGTGAGGTATTACTCCTCCTTTCCAGTGAATATCCACCCAGTCAGTTTTTCCATGGGATGTCCTCCTCATCTTCAAGTATTCCCTGAAACAATGTGATGTTGTGATGTAATAATTTTCTTTAGGTTTGTATTCACTTATAATGCATATGGACAGATCTTCAAACATACCACAGATGACTGACTTTAGACAATAAGAAACAGCTGCCATTGGTGAATATAAGTAAACATGACTGACTTAAAATGTTTAGAATTCTAGCTTGAATATTTACTGTAGTCTCTGGGCGGCGTGTGTAGAGTCCTCAAGCTCAGAGAACGCTGGTGATGGATCCATTTGAAACACTGTTCCAGAATTTGCGTGAGTGTACTGTGAAAAAAGAGAGGTTATACTGTAATCAATACTTTATTTCACGATGTGATACCAAACATCTGAACGAACATTAAGAAAGCAACAAACCAGCATGTTCCAATGATTGTTATTCACGTGGACGAACGATAATACTGCCTCATACTTTTCAAAGTTGACCTACAGCATAAAAAAAAATGTTGATGATTTGATGAAAATGTAAGTTAGTTGTTTAACTATGAGTATCATGATGTCTATCTTGTGTACCATCTTCGATAGTTGAACATATTACCTTAGGTAAACTTTGACGGCGTACTATAGCTCTGTCGCCAAACAAAATCACACCTGCAGTGTAATGGTCCATCAAGTAGATGGTGTCTACAACATTGGTGTTGTAGGCACTGAGATGCATCAATCCATGAATTATCTGATGAACACAACATAATGGTTGGTTAACATTAGCACACATCATTTATTTTTGTCATTTTTAAAGGATAACAACAAAATGTTTTTAGAGCAAATGCAGATGGACACATAGTTTTTGCGTTGTTCACTAACTAATTATACATAATTTAAATACCCATAGATTACCCTAGAAAACCAAGAAAGTGCAACACACAGTAAAGTGCTATAGTGCAATAATGGATATACTTAATATGAAGTTGTGCTTGTTAGAGTGTTTTCTCCAGCAATGCAAAGTCCAGGTCACTATTATGGAAAGCGGCATTATGTCAATGAGGGGATAGGGAGGGGTGGGCAGGTTGTCCATTAGCAGCCTGACTCTGTTGGGGTATAGACTGTTGGCCAGCCTGTTGGTTTTGGCCCTGATGGACCTACAGTATATCTCCTCCCAGAGGGCAGTGGATGGAAAAAGTGGTGTCCTTTGGAAAGAGCACAGGTCAGGATGACAACCATTAGCCTGACAAACTGGGTGGTCATCGCAAAGGTCCTGGACAAAGCAGGACTATATGGAATCTGCCCAAAAGCTACTCAAAAAAGAAAATTTCTGCAAATGAAAAAAGAGAACATTAAAATATATAAAGTCAAACTGATAGTTAATACATTTCTTGATAATGGTTAACAGACTTCAATTGGTTTGACATATGAGCTGTGAGAAACCCAATACAACAAGTGCTCAGGAATTTACCGTGTGTGAGCACTGAGCAAGGATTATGGCTGTTGAGGATAAACACATACAAAGAGTTTGCATTGCAGAGTTTGCAGATACAGTATTGCATTGTGGTTATAAGTTGAGTCAAGTGTAGACGAGTTCCGGCACTGACTGATATGACCATACTAAGTTTTATACTGACTACGTGTAGACACGGAACCATGACATTTTACTGTACAGATTTTGAGAAAATGTCCTTTGAAAACCTCACTTATGCATATTTTAACCTTTGCAAATTGCATTATGTTGGCACTTTGAAGTGAGCTATAGACAAAATAATAGATTAGTTCCGGCCCTGATTGATATGACCATACTAAGTGTTATATCTGACTACTTGTACACAAGTAACCATGTGATTTTACTGTATAGATTTTGAGAAAATGTCCTTTGAAAACCTCACTTATGCATATTTTAACCTTTGCAAATTGCATTATGTTGGCACTTTGAAGTGAGCTATAGACAAAATAATAGATTAGTTCCGGCCCTGACTGATATGACCATACTAAGGCTCAATCCCATTACTTTGCTCAAAGGAAAATCTCAGCCCTAGCCCTCGCTGTTGCGCGTTCACGCGCCGTGGAGCCATGTCCCAATACCAGTTTAAAGGTAGCTTAAGGGGTAAGGGGGATGGCTAACATCCCCTCAAAATTGAGATTTTCGATGGGCTCCCTCAAAGCGCTTCAGTTGTGACTTGCTCCCACAATACCTTGCGAGAAAACTGAAAATCAAGAAATATCCTAGACAAGATGGAGGGCGAAAAGATGCGACAGGATTTGAAAAACACAAATTTAAGTGTTTTCTCTGTAATAAACTATTAATTATTTTATTAATTATACTCTGCAGCCCGGCCGCGGACTCTCGGAAGATCTGGATATCATACGACATGAGCCCGGGGCAGCTCCCCGACCCTGGGCCGCCCGACCTCGGTCCACGGCCGGGCTGCAGAGCCCGTGATAGGGCTCTGCAGCCCGGCCGTGGACCGGGCGGCCCGCGGTCGGGGAGCTGCCGGGCTCATGTCGTATGATATCCAGATCTTCCATGTTCTAGTGACTCCAGGTGAAAAATATACTAATATATTATATTATATTAGTAATATTATACAAGTAATGTTATAGTTATCGAAATGTAGTTTCAATGCATTATAGACAATCGTTATAACCAGATACATAACCACCGCGGGTTGAATTGTCATGCACTAATCGCTAGTTAGCGAATTACCTCCCCGACTCTGGGCCGCCCGACCCCGGTCCACGGCCGGGCTGCAGAGCTCGTGATAGGGCTCTGCCACCCGGCCGTGGACCGGGCGGCCCGCGGTAAGGTTTGATGACGTCACAGGGGTTGTCCCATTTGGTAGGGGATCGGTTAGGGTTAGCAATGAGCATGAGCAATGAGGGTAAGGGTAGGGTTAGGGTTGAGATGTAGGGTTGAGACAGTGAGCCAAGTAATGGGATTGGGCCTAAGTTTTATACTGACTAATTCTACACAAGTAACAATGCGATTTTACTGTATAGATTTTGAATAAATGTCCTATGAAAACCCCACGATATATATTTTGGCCTTCGCAAATTGCATTTCCTTAGCACTTTGAATTGAGCTATAGACAAAAATATACATAAGTTCCGGGACTGAATGATATGACTATACTGTAACTGCGTGTGCACAAGGAACTGACTACGTGTGCACAAGGAACCACATGATTTCACTGTATAGTTTCGGAGAAAATGTCCTTTGAAAACCTCACGTTGGTCCTTTGAAACCCCTTTTTTTTTTTGTGGACGTTTTCACGACGATCTGGTAGCGTTTGTAGCGATCCACACAAACCCACAACCGTAGGTGAAGGCTTTTATTTTGAGGACGTTGCGAGATACCGCACAAAGGCTGTTTAGAGTAGAGGCGCACGAAGATTTTGTGTGACGGCTGGCTGAACCGCGGATGGACGAATGACGGCTCACTTGACCGCAGTAGTTTACAGCCCTATAATATAATAGGCCTCACCTGTTGATAGGTACTCTGACCCTCATGAAACTGTTGATCCACTCTCGGCTGAGCCTGAGCCTGCCTCCTGCAACATATAACTTAACTCTGTTCCATGTTAGACCATTGGTCTAAATATTACAGATTTCAGTTCCACATTGGTGAACAGAAATAGCTGGAGGAAGAGCTTACCGCTGGCTGTTGTTCTGATCTCTTGTCATTGCTTGGTGTCTTATTTATTTTCGTATTTAAAATGTATTTATTGCATTGAAATAGGCCTACATTTACTATTATTAACAAGGTGCTTTATTTTATGTTTAAAGTTGGTATATTTTGCAGGATTATACATAGGCCTATCCAATTCATGTTGATTGAATTAATATAGGAAGCCCTGTGACAGTTTCCCTCGGAGGTTCTGTCAAGTCCAGTGTGCACGACGCTGAGCGAACCCAAGACAATGCAACCCTTATCGGACCGAGTCTCCCGATCTAAATGTGTGAAAGCATCCCCAAGGTCTGGGAGGACCGAGACCGGGTTCACAATCAAACCCAACCATCGGGGGAATGGCGTCGACCACACGGACCGCTCAGCTCAGGGATGACGGAACACGGGGATCTTCGGACTACGTTTTTGATAAGACAATAGCCTACATCTGAATGTCGGCTATTCATTTACAATTAAAATGGCCTCGAGAGGCATTGTTTTACTTGCGATACGTATTCAGAAATCGATTGCTCATCGATAGATGAACGTGTCGCGTTATCTGCAAAACGTTCACGAAAGCCGTGGATGTGGCAACCCGGCCACGGACGTTTTACTTATCATTTTATTTTCCATAAGTATAAATTGAGGACAACCTAACATTCTGATACCAGTCGAATCACAACCCTTCAACCTCGAACCATGTTTCCGCATTCGATCCATATAAGTGCGCGGCACTATAGCCTACTACAATCTACAAACACATTCTCAAACCCATATACTGTAAATAAGAGGTTCAACCACTTCAATAAATAGCAAAAGAAGCAGTTTAGCAATGATGTAAAGACGACGCGTTTTCTGCAAGTCAGACTCGTTGCCTACCAAACTCAAATTAAAACTGCGTCATATCCAAACTGAAACCAGTTACGTATTTCGCCAGCAGATGTCTCTGCACGACTCACTGATAAATCATCGAGGTTGCGTCCCAAAGCCCAGGCTGCAGCCTCCGTGACACTGAGGGGACGTCTGACCCGAACAGAACCTGATAGAACATTATTTTGAAAACGTTTACAAACTGCCAAAATATTAAACATGTCATGATTTTATTGACAACATCTTCTATGTTTAGCATTTTATAATAACATTGCACGTAGAAAAATAAAGTTAATTCAAAAGACACATAACATAATACAAAATAATAAAAAGCAATAAATAGCCCCTTTTCCGGGACCTCCACTGGCTCCCTGTAGTCGCTCGCATCAGATTCAAGACGACGGTTCTGTCCTACCAGACGGTCAATGGAACTGCCCCGCGTTCCACCAGGCGTTGGTCAGACCACACACCCCAGCTCCAGCTCTCCGCTCAACCCCTTCAGCTGGAGGCCTGGGCCGCCATCGCTAAGAGCGACCAAAGGTCCATCACCAAAGTCCCAACTGGGCGTCCCCAGGGAGCAGGAGGTCCCAGGTGGACGCTGCTGGTTGCTTCAGACACCTCACACTATCTATTAACACCTCTCTTGTCTTTGCTGTGTGAGCCACATATAGAAGAATAATGTGAGGATTGATCAAATGATGATGATAAACACACCAGTGACACCACGCCTCTTCTCCTGTGAAAGCTGGCATCAGAAGGAATCAGACTGGTGTATTTCCTCCTCTAGTTTCTGAGTTTGAGTCATCAGATTCACTTTTAGGTGGATCCAGATTTTCTAAAACTGGCGTTACTTCTTCTTCTGCAACATCATTATCCATCAATAGTGAAACACGGTCCCTGGGAAACTTGGGATTTTCGAGGCAGCTTGATTCCGACTTGGAGCAAACATAAGACCTTCTGGCTGACTGGGAGGTGGAGGGGAGACCCAGACTGAGGAGGCTGGACTGGGAGGCTCCATTGTCTCTCCTGATGGACGGAGACCGACACAGGTCCATTATTAGGGGTGGGTATTGCCAAGGACCTCACAATACGATACACATCACGATACTTGAGTCACGATACGATACAATATTGCAATATCCAAATTTTGCGATATATCGCGATATATTGCGATATTCCACATAGTTCACTGAAAAATGTAAAAGGCATTATGCATCTTAAAATCCGAGTTGTGTACATCAGACGATAGTGATAATTCATGGAACAAACTGAGTCAAAACAATGTAATTCAAATTATCCATGCCATTTTTATACAAGTGCAAGTTACAACAACATATTTGCATGTTACAACACACTGTCTGAGGTAGCAGTACAGTGACACCTCCGCGGAGCAGAGGTGCGGAAGTCGTACTGGATTTACGTCTGAAACATGATTTATTATTTGGAAAAAAAATCGAAAAAAAAATTGGGTTTTTTTTTGAAAAAAAAATCGATATTTAAATATTGAATATCGATATCGTATCGCGGTATAAGGTATCGCGATATATATTGCCATATCGATATTTTTGCCCACCCCTATCCATATTAGTGTGTGGCTTGAGGGTGGGGCTGGACCCAGACTGGTCACCATGATGATCAATAGTTCCATCAGGGATATTTATGGTATATTCTGGTGGGTCCCTGATTGCTTCAGGACTTTAGTGGTTTCTGGAAGAGAAGGCAGAGAGAGAGTCAGGACATACAGCCAGCCTCCACATGCAGCAACACTCACTGAAGACTGAAGCCCAGTGGAGCAGCTCTGCAGCTGGGTACTCTCAGGTGGAGATGAGGACACACACACACACACACACACACACACACACACACACACACACACACACACACACACACACACACACACACACACACACACACACACACACACACACACACACACACACACACACACACAATTTGACTAGGACCTACAATTAATTAGTAACAAGGTGGAACTGTTACATTCAACAACATTGATAATAATAATAAAGACTAAATAGCAGTTTATTATTAATGGCACAGAGAAATAATGGGTTGAACGTACAAGCTCCGAAGAGAGGCTCCGAAGAGAGGAGAGGTGTGAATGAGGGACCAGCCGTCCTTTCTCCATCAGCTCCACTTGGACGGTAATAGAGTAGATGAAATTAGCCTTACATCACAAACAGAACCAGTAGCTGCTGCTGCAGAGTAGCTAGCTAGCCACCACAAGCACTCTGCCGCGGGGTTTCTGAAGCGTCCGAAGCCAAGCGGTTCTGTACACTAGCGGCTGCGTTGTCTCTGTGCTTGGGGTCTAGTCTATCCTTTATGGCAAATGCATTGAGACGACCAAGCGATCAGAGAGAGTTAGCGACTTTCCACATGTGACTATGTCCGGTTTTCAAAATAAAGGGTTAACACAGGGTACATACAAAGACTGCAGGGTGTGTTTTTATTGTATAATTTTAGAGAATTTGAAAATTAGAGTCCCTCATTATTACATTGAAATTAATTTATGTCTGACGCAAACAATATGCTCTATAAGGTCTGACAGTGGCAGATAAATTTGAGATCAGGACAACTCTGACTATACAAATAGCCAAAATCAGACATTTTTACTGCATAAATTGTTTTATTACAATTAAAATGTTGGCTGGCGCAATGCGCTATTAGGAACTTACTTTAATTTCAAAATTGCCTAAAATGAAAACAAAATGAAAAAATCATCCTGAAAAAAAATGATTGTGGGGGGTTAGTGTCAAGGGTTTAGTGTCAAACCATATGTTTGTGTTTACAGCAAGTGTCGGTAATAATAATACAGTAAGGATACTTGATTTTGTATAAGTGTACAGGCACTGCCATTTCTGTATATCCCTGTGTTGTCCCTCTGGTCCCTCTGCTAGGTAGGCTCTGACTCTCTGGTACAATTAGATTAAATGTTTGAATCACAGCGATATCATTTGACTTGGTGTGAGTCAGTAACCCTTGAAAATCACTGGATATTAATAAATGATCTGTTTTCTCATTAACAAAGTGAAACATGTGGAATAAGAACTTACCAGCTGACGACTTCACCTCCTCATGTTTTTTCTTATTCTGTTTCCGTGTTGCCTTCAATAAATTATAAGTGTGAAATAAAAATATCAACATTGGGTTCATTACAAGGTCCATCCTCTATATAACTCCACCACTGCCAGCTAGGATTCTACACATATTATTATGGTCTCTGTATCACAACCAGTGATAAAACTGTACCTTCAGAAAGTCGATTCAATCCATCCTATACAGAGAATTAACACAAGACGTAACATGTCAGGAAAGTAAGTCACTATCATTCAGCATAACCATGGATACATGTTAGTTTAATGTAAACCATGATAAAATGTTAGTTTAATGTAACATGATACATGGTTATTTTAATGTACCCATGCATACATGTTAGTTAATGACCATGATTTTAGTTTAAATGTAAACCATGAATAATGTAGTTAATGTAACCATGATACATGTTAGTTTAAATGTAACATGATACATGTTAGTTTAATGTAACCATGATACATGTTAGTTTAATGTAACACATGATAAATTTTGTTTAATGTAAACAGAACATGTTAGTTTAATGTAACATGGATACATGTTAGTTTAATGTAACCATGATACATTGTTAGTTTAATGTTAACCATGATACATGTTAGTTTAATGTAACCATGATACATGTTAGTTTAATGTAACCAATGATACATGTTAGTTTAAATGTAAACATGAATACATGTTAGTTAATGTAAACCATGATACATGTTAGTTTAATGTAACCATGATACATGTGTTGATGAGGAACCCATGATACATGGTTAGTTTTAATGTAACCATGATACATGTTAGTTTAATGTATCCACTCTGATTTTTTTCTTCTCTTGTGAATAATGGCTGTGATTATTAAAAGAAATAAAGCCATTCCCAGTATGACTCCTATTACTATTCCTGCCACTAGTCCTGTGTGTGGACCATGTTCTCCACATTCAGAATCAGTTGAATCAGTTCCTGGTATTATCAGTTTCAGTCCCACAGATTCCACATCTGAAAGGGAGAAGGACCAGACAACAGGTTTAGTTTGAGGGTGTGTAGTGTAATCCTATCCTGGGGGGAGGATAGTAGACTGGGGGTTTGTCTCCTGGTCCAAGAGGTACTGGGTGTGAATCCCAATGTCCACAACCTTCCTCGTAGGTCTACAGCTAGATAGACAGTAGATACTAAATGACCTGTATCGATCACGACCCTGTGTCTGAACAATTCCCACTGCAAGCTGTTTTTAAAATGGATAGAAAATCTAACAATAGAAAAACAACAACCATTCGAAACCAATGCACTGGCTTGTTGCTCAAGAGTGCCATCGTGTACAAACTGTATTGATCAATTGCAATTACTATTTATCACCCCACATTCTGTGGGACTGGCAAGACGTTGATGTGCCATTTGAGAAATGTTCCATCAGTACAGTGAAGGCACTCCAGTGGTCTTTATCTGCTGTTCCCTGGAGGCAATATAAAATATTGGATATTTACTTCTGCAAATTATTAGAAATCATAGGCATCTAGCTGAAAATTGATCAAAGTTGTTTGACGGAATGCTTCCAAGAAGAAACCAAGGAATAGGAAGATTTTATTAAAAGGAGATCTTGGCTTAATATTATCAGAAGAGAATGAGTTTTGGACAACAACCTCTTGACTGATGTATTGACACAGGACTGCAAACCTGTGTCTCAGAGGCGGTCCCACATCCACCTCTGTTAGAGTCACTACAGAAGAATCATCGTGGACCTCACACACATCATCTGCATGTGAATGACATCGACTTCTCCACCTTCATGACCAAGACCTGTCAAATCACAAACAGTTACAGGAGGGACCTGAGACAGGATGGAGAAGGTCGTCTGAGGAAGACACTGAGATTACAATAACTTGATAAGGAAAAGAAGGGGAGTACTCAGTGCCTTCAAGGGGCATCTAGGACACATCTGTTACCCCATTAATCAAACTCAGATGTCTCATTCAATGCCGGTTTACTCCGTCAATGTTGTCAATGGTCTTGTTTAAAGGGGAAAGGGTTTAAAATGACACGGGTTTCATATCACTGAGCCATCAGGGTCTTAAACCTTGATATTGTAATAGTATCAAGCAAGTTTTAAGAAATAATAGGATGAAAAGTGAAAATTATCCTCAATTCACAATGTTTACAAAAAAGCAATTGTTCACTGTCCATTGGTGTTGCCATCTTGCGAAAGTAACTCTCTGTGCAAGGATTGCACATGACGTACTTCTGAATTCTGTGCAATGTTTTTTAACATGCACCTGTTGGACCGAAGACAAATTACTATGTAAACTTTTTTCTATTTAATTTAATGTGAATAACCAAAACAATAAATTATTCAAGCAGTAAACTAGCCTTAATCAGGCACACAACACATAAATAACACTTGATTTCAACAGCTAGTTAGCGAAATTCAAGAGACTTCTTTACGCTGACAGGCAGGTAGGACAAACATTGGGACCTTTTTCCACCTTGGTAATATCTGCCTGGCGACAACTTTGCTAATGCATCAGGCATTGCCAATTACATTTAAATTAAGTATTACGAAATATAAGACTTAACAATTCCGCATCGGAACATAAAACATGCCCGGGTCCAACCTGGCGCAACCATCAACGTATAACATATTTCAAATGCAGCCAACCCGAAGTGGCTCTGTTGTCAGTAATATCAAACAATATTTATAGTAAGTATTTATATTGAGCAAAAATAAGGTGCATGGTTTTTGACTTAACTACTTTAATTCAACACCATATGGGCCCCACATTTCCGCCAGGCAGTTCCTCTAAATGGATCGACCAGTTCTGTAAATCTCGGGGCCGGAGACAACATGAGCAGTCAATAAATATTCTGGAGACAGGTTAAGGTTTACTTATAGTGTTTAGCCACGCTTGATCTTACTCACCCCATTACAATATCAAGTTTGAAAATATTAAACGTCAGTTGTGAGGCCACGTTAGAAGATGTTCGAACCGAATGTTTTTCCCTCTGCAGGACATTGGACCGCCAGCCGACAGGAAATAAATAATCCAAACAGCGCATCAGGCTTTAAGAACGGGTGGACAGTGGGAAGTTAAAATGAACCAGGCTTGCCTTTGTGTTGCTGAAGGCCAATGTTATGGACAGACATTGAAGTTGCTTTTTGTCCTGTCGGTCACATGGCCGCCTGAAAAGAATAATTGGATTTCAAAAAAGGTAATAGACCTTTTTCAAAAGGGAAAATCCCGGAAACCAACGTGGTTAAATTGGGTGGATATCTGGAAAGAGAAACGCATTCACCTGAGAATATCCAATTTCCGCTCCAGTTTTTTTTTCAGGATATGAACAAGATAGCTTTTGGCCGACGAAGAGCAACTTTTAACCTTCTTCGCCAACCTAGTTTGTCTTATATAACAATCATTCAAAAAAACACCTGCCTATCATTTCCTATAGACATTATAACCGCATGGAAACCGGGGCCCCTCGAAGGCGGGACTTATTCTTCAAAGAGGTCTATAATAAACGCTTCATCGACAACGGTT
>OLKM01004905.1:0-19390 GCA_900291075.1 Melanogrammus aeglefinus | reverse complement strand
CTCTCACAGCTTTCAAGGTTAGCTTCATGTTCTTCCTGGTGAGGCCCATAGATTATTGACATCATCCAGGTAACACTTAACCCCCTTAATCACTTGAGTATTTTTGTCATCATTTTTCTGGGAATGCTGCAGGGGCTGAACTTAGGTCCATAAGGAACCCTGCGGTATCTGTACAAATCCTTCATGGTGTAATGAAAAGCAGTGAGACCTCTGCTTCTCCTTCATGCAGTTCCAGTTGATGGTAGGCACTTTTTCAGATTCCAAGTAGGTACATCTTTTTGACCCACGCAGCTCAGCTTTAGTAATTCTCGATCAAGTGGTAAGGGGTGGCTGTCGGGACCACTGCTTTGTTAGGTTTCTCATATCCACACACATGCAGACTTTTTCCCGATTCTTCCTCCTAGTGACTACAATGGGGAAACCCATTTCGATGAATCAATCCTCTATGATTCCCTGCTTTTCCAGTTCTTTAGCTCTTGCCGTGATGGTATCACGTACAGAAAGCGTGCAGAACGTCTGAGTTTTTGTTGGCACTGTTTAACATCTGTGCGGATCTGCACCCTTATGCACAAAGCCTTTCTGGCATGCCCAATGTTCAAAGTGGTTGTAGTTTCAGGGAGCTTAGGTAACTGTGTGAAGCATGGCACAGTCCACTTGTTGGTTTCACCAACTTTCCTCTTTATCTCTATGTTGAGCGTCTTCACATTGATCCAGCCCAATGAGAGGGTGTACCCAGACTTTACAATTGTTGAAAAATCCAGTTGCAGTCCTCTGTTGGTATGTTACTGTCGCTTTAATACGTCCAAATACTTGAGGTTCTGTCTTGGAGTATGTCAACAGTTTTACTGTAGATGGGCTTAGCTTTACTTGTGCTTTGAAGTTGTCTCTGTACAGTTTTTCAGTAGCATTGAACAAGCAGATCCTGTGTCAACTAACAGTCCCTTGTATGTGTACTTGAAGGTGATGTAGCCAGAGTGAAAGTTCAACAGTTTCCTTGCCACATCAGTCCTCTTCCAACATTGAGGGACAGTCACTTCAAGGGCAAAACTCACTTCATTGACTACTTAGCAGAGGATTACACACTCTGGAATAGTGCCCATCTTCCCACATGTTTTTGCATTTGCCTTCTTTAGCTGGCATGACTGCGTCGTTAGCAAGTGATCAGCAGAGCCACATCTTGTAACATTGTGACTGGCATCAGTTCCTTCCTTTCCCCGCCTTCTTATTTCCCTGTCTGTAGACTGCAGAGACTAGTTTCGTTCCACTCTCAGGTGAACGTTTTTGCATCAGCAACGGCGATTTCAATTCGTCTGGCTAGTTAAGTGCCTTGTCCAGAGTTAAGCTCAGGTTCCATCAACAGTCTTTCACGTATACGAGGCACACATGTTTTCTCCACTATCTGATCACGTAGCATTTCATTTTCCATTGCACTGAAAACCGTAGCTTGAGCGCGCTGCCGAAAACGGTACCTCTCCGCGACCATGTTGACTGTCGGGTGAAAAAGGTTTGTAAAGCCAATACGCTACCATTGTAGGTATCCTCAGTTAAGCGGCAATGTATTGTACAACCTTTGTCCTTCTGTTCCTAGACAGTGAATCAGCAGGGCTCTCTTCCTCTCCGCGAAAAAACCTTCACCTTCCGATGGCCAGCAAGTAGTTGGTCGAATAGCTTCCTCCAAGCCTCGAACTAATCTTCGGCTCTCCCGGGCACTCCAGGAAACGCAGAGGCGGTTGTAAACCGAGTAAAGCCATTATTGTATTCCTTTATCCTCGTCGCCACATGTTATGTTGGTTGTGCAGTAATGACCAACGCAAACGAGTTACTTTTCAATGAACCACTTTAATCCATACCGTATCAGCATCTCTCCTATTCTTCTTCTCCCCTTCTCCCACTCTCATCCTACCGTCTGGCTCACAACGCCACCTAGCGGCTGTAACTTGAACTGTACATAACTGAATGCAGTAGTGAACACAACAAGGTGGAATTACATTGGTCAGTTGGAATGTACGGGGGATCAATAGCCCTCTAGCAGGCCTCATACCTGGCTGTCTGGGTCGGTAGGATTTCCCCTACCTACGCAAACATTTGAACACTTCAAACATTCTACACACACACAACCAATCAAATAACTGCAGTACATGATGTGTTGTGTTGGGTGCATTGATGTATGTTTGGTTAATTGATTCATGAATAGTATTGGGAATGTTTATTTTGTTGTATAGAGGGTAAAAGGTCCCTTAGTTAAGACTAATGCTACGGCCACACCAAAAGCGTTACCCGCGTATCACGCGTATAAAATCGGCCATTTTCCCATAGGGAACCATTGGTTTACGCGCGTATGGGACGCGTACACGCGTTACACGCGTTTAAGCATATGGCAAGCCAACCCCGCCATAAAGCGCCATCATTTAGACGCGTATTCACCTTCATTACGCCGTAAAATACGCCGTAAAATGTAGAAAAACGGCGTATTTTACGCCGTCATGCGCAAAAAAGCGCCGCTTTTTACGCCGCAATTTAAGCCTTTCAAGAGCGCGCGTAAAATACGCGCGCTTTTGAACATCAAAACGCGCGTTAAAATACGCGCGTTTTGTAACATCAAAACGCGCGTAAAATACGGCGTTCTCTAGTATGCTAATAATCTCCGCCCTTCTTTTCTCTCCAGCCAATGCATTTGAAGTGTTTGCGCGCCCAATCGCTGACCAAGACAAGCAGACCAAATCAGTTCAGCCAGCACAGATCTGCTTTGAGAATTTCTCCTCTCATTTGGCGTTAGTTGTAGCGTCATTTTAGATATATATATTAGTAAATGCAATTGCAAATGTGTGGTTCCCGTGGCCCATTTGATGGAGACGCTTGACCTATAGGCAGGATGTTGTCGGAACGAATCCATTTATTACCATATTTCTGCTTTGTCAGATGGTCACGCTTTTATGATCGCAAATGCTTTTTCGTCGGCAAGCCAGACCTGTGTTATAAGTTCCAAAGACAGTGCCTTTTTAGTCAGCCAGCCAGATCATCTTGGTGTCTTGTAACACGCTTTATAAGTTAATTATATTTAAATTATTATAGCCATCGAGCCTTTATTTTCATGGAGTTATCGTTACATCCTCTCGTTCAATTCGATATAAATAGCCTACACAGTGGAAGGAGTGAGTGAGAGGGAGCCACAGTTACAAAAAGTGTCAAACAAGCTGTCCTCTAAATCACCATTTCCCTAGGCCTATATGTGTTTTCATGCCGACAAATGGTTGAAATAAAGTAACGTTGTGACCCGGCGTATATTAGACTTGTTAAATGCAGAAATGCTTGCTGGCAGTGTCTATTCAGTTTCAACACTCCAATTCCAAAAATTATGTTTTCATGTCTTCAAATGCTCGAAATAAAGTCAGGTTGTGACTCGACATCTACTTGACTTATACACCTCGACGCAGGTCGAGGAAATGTTTTTCTGGTTGGCGTGCCACTGCTTGGATAGGGAAAAACCTACCTTTGCCATACGACTACTACATTGCTGTTACAACTGACTCGTTAGCCCCTAACCCCTAAGAAGTTAGAAAGCATTTATATTAAGATTTAATTATTTAACTATAGTGATATGTCAATTAAATATGATTTGTGTTAAAACTCGGTACATTAATGAAGTGTGAAATAGCACCATAGACCACCATCTAGAGGTTCTAAATTATAAGCACATTACATATTTTAACACAAATCATATTTAATTGACATATCACTATAGTTAATAATTAAATCTTAATATAAATGCTTTCTAACTTCTTAGGGGTTAGGGGCTAACGAGTCAGTTGTAACAGCAATGTAGTATGGCAAAGGTAGGTTTTTCCCTATCCAAGCAGTGGCACGCCAACCAGAAAACATTTCCTCGACCTGCGTCGAGGTGTATAAGTCAAGTAGATGTCGAGTCACAACCTGACTTTATTTCGAGCATTTGACGACATGAAAACATAATTTTGGAATTGGAGTGTTGAAACTGAATAGACACTGCCAGCAAGCATTTCTGCATTTAACAAGTCTAATATACGCCGGGTCACAACGTTACTTTATTTCAACCATTTGTCGGCATGAAAACATATAGGCCTAGGGAAATGGTGATTTAGAGGACAGCTTGTTTGACACTTTTGTAACTGTGGCTCCCTCTCACTCCTTTCCACTGTGTAGGCTATTTATATCGATTGAACGAGAGGATGTAACGATAACTCCATGAAAATAAAGGCTCGATGGCTATAATAATTTAAATATAATTAACTTATAAAGCGTGTTACAAGACACCAAGATGATCTGGCTGGCTGACTAAAAAGGCACTGTCTTTGGAACTTATAACACAGGTCTGGCTTGCCGACGAAAAAGCATTGCGATCATAAAAGCGTGACCATCTGACAAAAGCAGAAATATGGTAATAAATGGATTCGTTCCGACAACATCCTGCCTATAGGTCAAGCGTCTCCATCAAATGGGCCACGGGAACCACACATTTGCAATTGCATTTACTAATTATATTATATCTAAATGACGCTACAACTAACGCCAAATGAGAGGAGAAATTCTCAAAGCAGATCTGTGCTGCTGAACTGATTTGGTCTGCTTGTCTTGGTCAGCGATTGGGCGCAAACACTTCAAATGCATTGGCTGAGAGAAAAGAAGGGCGGAGATTATTAGCATACTAGAGGAACGCCGTATTTTACGCGCGTTTTGGAATGTTCAAACGCGCGTATTTTACGCGCGTTTTGATGTTCAAAACGCGGCGTATTTTACGCGCGCTCTTGAAAGGCTTAAATTGCGGCGTAAAAAGCGGCGCTTTTTTGCGCATGACGGCGTAAAATACGCCGTTTTTCTACATTTTACGGCGTATTTTACGGCGTAATGAAGGTGATACGCGTCTAAATGATGGGCGCTTTTATGGCGGGGTTGGCTTGCCATATATAAGCAGCATTTTACTCGCGTTAGGCGCGTATGAGGCGCGTATATTGACGCGCGTATATATACGCGCGTCAATATACGCGCGTACGAAGAGTTCAAAAAATTGAACTTTTTACGCGCGTACGCGCCGCAATAGCCAATCAGCGTTGAGCTTGACCCGACGTCACTGGCAGAGAGAGCTTGCACAGAAGCATACGGCCGGCCGACCATCTTTCTTTATTCTGGGTGGAAATAGTAACATAGTTACGCCATTAAATGCGTTTATGTAAACATTTCTAGCGAGAAATGTGCATTTTACTTTCATAATGTTCGCTCGGTGAATGTGAAGGATGTTTGGTTTGATAGTTATGACGAAGAGGGAACGCTCCATTCACTTGCATGGACAGCGTCTCTGGTTGCTAAGCAACCTCAACGTCTTGGCGGACTATATCCCTGCTGATCAACACTACGAATGCTGGAAACACAACAGACACACCATGTGTTATTATATACCATGTATACCATGTTATTTAACCCGATTATTGTTATTTATATCCGAGATTATTTAATCTAACCCGATCCAAGCTCTATTCATTCACCGATGGTAGTGACCTTCATGTTTGCGGAGCTTTGGAAAGAGAATGAGCGGGAGAAATTGGGCGGTCTCATCTACGCGCGTTACGCGCGTATCTGACCATTTTTGACACAAAATGGTCAAGCAACATTTTAGCTGCGTTACGCGCATACATGGTACGCGAGTAACGCGTGTTCCCGGCATAACTCTGAACAACCTTATCATTCTGTTAATTGAAGGCCTATTTTATTTAATTGTGGAATTTTCCTTGATTAAGTTCAAGTGTTTTTTGCTATTAGCTAAAGTGAACTTTGAAATACAAAACTGGTTACCAACATTCTGTCGTGGGTTTCATTAATTCTCCACCAGCTCCAAGAGTCAAATCTATATTAGCCCGGCTAAATTTTGGGTTTTGATAACTTATTGTGTATTTTATTTTAAGAAAACGTATCCTGAGTGTTACCACTCATCATGTTTGAGGCTGTTCCCTGATTTATGAATGTTTACAGGATGTAGTATAAAACATCAACAGATCCCTCCTGAACCATGAACCACAGTGTTGAGTCCTCAACATTGTAGCACCTTGATGTCCTCTATCCTCTGTCTGACTACTACTGGTTTCCCCAATTAACATGTCATGTTGCTGATTGTCAGAGGAGGCCTTGAGGCCATAAATTCAGAGTTCTACTGCCTTAAACTGGCCACCTCTTATGGCTAGGTTTGCTATAGATTATTTAAACAAACACAAATACACTCAGAGGCCACTTTATTAGGTATACCTGTCCAACTGCTCGTTAACGCAAATTAATAATCAGCCAATCACATGGCAGCAACTCAATGCCAAGTCTCCATGCCTAAATAGGCATGGAGACTTGGTCGAGACGATCTGCTGCAGTTCAAACATCAGTTTGAGCATCAGAATGCGGAAGGAAGGTGATTTAAGTGACTTTGAACGTGGCATGGTTGTTGGTGCAAGACGGGCTGAGTATTTCAGAAACTGCTGATCTACTGGGATTTTCACGCACAACCATCTCTAGGGTTTACAGAGAATGGTCCAAAAAAGAAAATATCCAGTGAGTGGCAGTTCTGTGGGTGCAAATACTTTGTTGATGCCAGAGGTCAGAGGAGAATGGCCAGACTGGTTCGAGCTGATAGAAAGGCAACAGTAACTTAAATAACCACTCGTTATACCACTAAAATATTTCCATGCTGTTGGAATAAATATATTATTTGCATGCCAATCCACAACACCTCACAAACAAAATGTTGGTTTTCAGAGCACAAGCTCATAAGCCTTAAAAACACAGGGGTTTTGGTTTCGATGGTGTTTGCGGAGTTGAGTGTAGATTCAGACACCTGGCAAATATTTCCATGCTGTTGGAATAAATATATTATTTGCATGCCAATCCACAACACCTCACAAACAAAATGTTGGTTTTCAGAGCACAAGCTCATAAGCTGTAGTCTAGACGGCGTAGCCTATATGAAATAGAACATTTTGTCCAAACAGGATGTTTCTTTGACAGGGCCTCTCAGAAGTGTGGCCTGTGAGAACTAACTGATCAGAATGTGGTGTAAAAGGCAGTTTTGGAGATAGGAAGGTCCTGCTGCCCTGAGACTTGACAACCTTGTGTCAGGGCTAGTGAGCGGAAAATGAAACGTACATCAAAGGGTAGTTTAATGACATAATAAGCAGGACGAATAAAGGATCATTGTTCTAAAGGAATGAATACAATCGATTTTCTCAGATGGTATGGTAACATTGAAACCCAAATAATTGTTATGATCGAACGGAAGGAACCCAAGTGCAGACAACAAAGTTTGAATTAAAGCAGAGGTTTATTGTAGGGAGGATGAGATCAGTACGGAACAAACAGGAGGGGGATGGACTACAGGAAGGCAGGGCTGCAGGCAGGTAGAGGCGCACACAGGGTGGATGGCAGGCAGGTAGAGGAGCACAAAGGATGGTAGAGGAGCACACAGGGTGGTAGAGGAGCACACAGGGTGGTAGAGGAGCACACAGGGTGGTAGAGGAGCACACAGGGTGGTAGAGGAGCACACAGGGTGGTAGAGGAGCACACAGGGTGGATGGCATGCAGCTACGGGGATTGTGATTCTGGGTCAAGCAGAACACGGAGATTATAAACAGGATAATACATGGAACACAAAAGTGTTTAGAAATCCCAAAATTGGATGTCTATTACTATGGTTGAAACAACGCTCTGGCGATGAGTGGCTGAAGAACAAGGGTTTAAGTAGGGCTAAGGTGATGACTGGAGATGAATGGCAGGTGTGCAAGTCGAACAGGTCTAGAGCCGGGGAAAAGGTGGGACCACCTTGTCCAAGAGGGGGAGACAGAACAGAGCATCTGCTGAATACGGCCTTGGCCGTAACAATAATTCTTCATCCAATCATTTTAATTAATGGGTGGGGCTGAATGTATATTTATTAGGGGTATAACGATTCACCGATACAAATCGGTATCCGGTTGTATTAACACAGATGCGACCACATCGATACGTGCGCCCCTGAATCGATTTAAAATAACCAACAATCGACAAATCGCATTAAACGTTGTGCATCGGTTGAGTGAAGCCTTAGCCTTATATCAAGATAGCATTGTCAACTAATTTCATTCCGTTTTCATACGGATCCGAAAAATGGAAGTGGGCGGATCGTTTGTGTGTTTGTGTAAAGGCATTTTCACACTGGTATGGTAACATTGAAACCCAAATAGGAACGGTCCCAGCAGGAACGGTCGCGGCTTGGCATGCACTGCAATTTCACCGTCTTGCCTGTGTAAAACTGAGGAGGTGAAATCCCCCTTCGTCACGCAGACTGTTTTCTTGGTTTTTGAACCCGGCTCTGTAGTGCCCCGCCTCCTCCCAATCAGCACACGTCTATGATGGGTAAAGCCGAAAAAAGGCACGTTTATTAACTACAAATCATAGAAGGGTGGCTATCTCCCAACACGGAAAGACGGAAATCAAAGTCTGGGCTCCTCGAGTCACTGCAGATTCTCCAATCCTCTCTCATACGCTGTCCTGGTCTCTCGGCACAGCGGACCTCCCATATGGTACTTTTTCCTCGGGTAGCACATCCTTCTCAAGTGCTGGATCGTCCGGGGAGGAAATCTCGGCCTTCTCCGATCTCCTGCACTGGAATCATACGTCCTCCTGTCAGGCAGAGTATTAGTTCTCCTTTTATACTCCTCAATTGCTGGAATTCCTCCGGGGTTCCTGTTTGCATTCCTCCTTCCCAGGATTTTTCAGACCCGCTTAGAGGTGCCTGTGCTACTGTGGTCCCCAGCCCCCTCTGAGGGAAATTGGTGGTAGGCCCCCTTCACCACCTGACCCCCGGGCTTCCAGGGCTGTTGTGCAAGGGCCGGACTGCCATAATACTCTGAATGTTTTTATTTTTTCATGATTCAAGACACAAACGTGATTAACTATTTACAAGTGCAAAAAAGCCATCATTCTTTATTTTGCTGACCAGTTGTTTTTTTTATCCAGACAAAAGCCTCCTAAGGAAAGTTCCTCTGGTACTTTCTTGTAGATCGCACCATCTTTCCCTGTCTTTGTTAAATAAGACTGCATTACCTTCTCTCCCATGATGGTCAGCAGCTCGTGGATTTCAATATATCTCCAGTTAGAACTACTCATGTTGATATCGCTGCGTTGTCTCTGTTGTAGGCCGCAAACCCCAATCCATGACTTCTTGAGGAGCTTCAATCAATAGATTACCATCTGGCTAACAAAGGCTTTTGGTTTATTGGGGGACAACTGCCCTCAGGAACCCGACAGAAGTGTATTAGAACTCCTGCCTTTAGCCATGCAGTGGACTTCTCCTTGAGAACCTTTAGAGAGACGCAGGGTGAACTCCCATCTGAGGCTTCGGATTATTGTATTGTATGCCTATTCTATTGTTTTAGATGCGTGTTGTGATGTATCGTTGTTTGTAGCTACTGTTATTACAAATATATTTGAACGTAATTGTCCGCAAGTATTGTGGACAACTATGTGTGCTTTTTGCGTTTGAAAATCTCATCTGTTTTAGACGCAATGGGCCCTATCTTGCACCCCGCGCAATTCCCTTTTACACGACACACGTATCGTGGCTAGTTTGCACCCGGTGCAAAGCTGATTTTCTCCCGCAGCAAACTCGCGCCACTAAACCGGCGCCCTGAGAGGCGTGTCGGCGAAAAGCAGAGGCATGATCCAGGCATGATTTTGACGTAGGCCTACAGGTCAGCACTGCAAATAAGCTTACACACCAGTAGGCTTTACACAGCACAAACATCCAAACGATTTGCCTAATTTAAATATTATGATGATGATGTGGATTGTTGAAGAAAAAATAAAAACTATAGGGGCTGCATGAATGAACACTGTAGTAGGCTATGCCATGCGTTAAAATAATAATAATAATAATAATAATAATAATAATAATAATAATAATAATAATAATAATAATAATAATAACAATAATAAACTCAAGCAAAGTAGGCTATATCCCAGCCTTCCAAAACAAAATCTTGTTTTAGGGTAAATTATAAAGTTGGTTAAATTATTTGGGAACAGCTAATACAGCGGTAATAAGTTGTACTTTTAAATCAATGCATCTGTACAGCAATCACCTATTTTCTTGACAAAGACATTGTGTACAAGCCCATAACTTTTGGGATTGATGAGTAGGCCTATGTGATCATGAGAAAACAATATTTTACCGCAATTGAGTTTAAATTATTAAAATAATGAATGAATACGGGTGCGCACGTGTGTGTGTGCGTGTGTGTTTAAAAGAACGAATGAATGCGGGTGCGCATGTGTCCAACCATCTGTTTAAACACAAACTAAACATGTAACGCATATACAGTCCATGGCAATGTATATTGACGGGGGGACACATGCATATTATGAGCACAAGTCGATAACGATAATACAATACTGGTAAGAAACGATGTTTGTTTATGTATTGCCGCATATCATTAAATAGACACACAGTTGCGGCCACCCCATATCATGTGTGTGTTAAGTTTTCTTTGCCGGAATTTGTAGAAGAAAACACCATTCCATGTGTGAATTAGGCCATATTATTTGGCCATAAACGGCAATCTCATTGGGTTATTGCAAAACACACACCTTCAGACTAACCCATTTTAGGTTTTCTTTTCGGGCGCAGGAGTCAATTATCCGCCGATATAATACAGCACCAGAGATCCCCCAACAAAGCTACCTCCACTTCGCGCTTCTCACTTGCGTTTCAGACTGCTTAAATAGGGCCCAATATCTGGTAAAGGAATTGCCACGACACTGTCTAATCGTATTTACATCAAATGAAACTGCCAATATAGGTCCAAGAGGTTAAATTGGGGTGCTAAATCAGGTGCTAAGTATATTACCTCGGTCAGTAAAAACTCGCGGCACATGTCAGGAAAAAGGCGGACCTAAGACGGACATATTTAACAGTGTAAAACGTTTTATGTTTGCGCGCACGTTTCTGTGCGTGCCCTGCGTCTCGCAAGCAGGGAACAATCGGAGTTGTGAGCGTGCAAAAAACAGCCATATGTCCACAAACTGTAAAACGATTTTCAATGCACCAGCAAATCTGAAATCAGCTGTGTGGAAGTCCTTTGAAGGAGGGGAATATTGAAAAGTTTTGCAATTTGTCTTTAAATTAACAAATAAATAGACATGTAGTTCTAAATTGTATTCCCATATCTAAATTGATACATGTCTTCCATTTTTCCCCATGACATAAAGAAACAAATATAAAAACCAAGATTCCATGTTCCGTATACCATATATCTATTTTAAAGTAGGTAATGTCTCTTTTATAGAAGGCTTATTTTAATTAATAGAAAATGAATGTGTTAACGTAAAACAAATATTAACTGTATCTATCAGATTGATTCATATCGTTCATTCATATCATTAAAATTGCACCAGATTGTTAAAAAATGTAATCAAATTGCATCGTTCCCTATTAAATCGTATTATAGCGCATGTATTAGGGGTGGGCATCATCTTATAAAGGAGGGATGCAGACCCCTTATATTTATCTGTGTGAAAGTGATTTGGACAATGTGGAGCTAAAGTGCTAATTAAAAACATTTTATGTTCTAAATGTTATGATATTAAATCTTGGAATCTGTTTTTCAAATATTGTAATAGATTGCATTTACTAATTTGTTTGTTTCCGTGAATGCAATATATTTAGAACTTAAACCTATTTTAAGTTCTGATTCATATTCAGAAGCTTAAAGACAATAATATAACTTTCATCTCATGGCCAACCTCAAAGTGCTGGTCTATTTAGAGTCTGTAAAGAGAGGAGGCATTACTCTCCCCAGTTGTAGAGCGCGGGGGGGTCATAACTTGGTCTGACATTCCAGGAGGATACAAGCATATACAAGCCTGTAGCCTGTTCCTGCCTAGAGCCAAGCAGCAGCGTGAAAAAGCAACACTTCATCAGGTTTGAGGCTGTTCCCTAATTTATGAATGCACAATATGATAAATTAGGTTATGAGGATCCTATTAATTTTCTTTGTATAATGAAACTAGAAATGCTGTTAAAAAGGTATTGATTCATTCTTGTAAATGTGCATTCTGTTAAATCCTAAAGCAGATGTTATCCAAAGCATACTTGTGTTAATAAATGAATTATATTTAATCCTCTGAGATTAATGTTATATTTAGATATTTAGCATATGCTTTCCCATAACAAATAGTAGGGCTTCTCAATGGAGAAAATCATCATCACAATTATTTTTGGTGAATAATGAACTAACGATTATGAGTTTGTAAACATGATGCATTTATTCAGCATTTCTCTCCAAAAAACCCCAAGAACTTTAATTACTGTTCTGTTGAGCAAATCCTTGTAGGGGTAACCTGCAGGTGTTAGGTTGGATTTAATTCTTGAATTAGACCCATTTACAATAGAGGAATAAATTATAAAGATAATTCAAAATAAATACTGTATATTCTAAATATTTTTAACTAAATATAGTATTGTGGCTTGTTATCATATCAAAATAGTATTGTTTTGTGCGGTCCAGAATGTTTTCCATTGTTATGTTTTTCATGGATGTTTTGTATATACAGGTATATATGTGTGAACACACTGGCAGTATGAGCAGTGTTGCTGATTTTATCTTTTAACTGCTTCCCGCTGATTGTAGTATTAACTGTGTATAAAGGGTCAACTATTGCATCTGCATTTATCTTTCTTTCTTGTTTTGCATATGAGGGGGTCAGTGAAAGGTCTTGATGTCAATGTCTTGGTAGACCTAAAGTCAAAGGTTAGGAACCATTACTATAGAGCACAGTTGAGGTGACAGAGGTAAAGTTAACTCCACATTTGATATTATGTTAACAGTGAATGTTGAGCGCAAAAACAATTGATTTCAAATTTGATGTTTCATCTGATGGGGAAGGTAGTGCTTTAATAAATCACAAGAATTCCAGGAGGACACCAGATAGATAGGTACAATAGATCATCTATCTCCAATACCTGGAAAGAGAAAATGTGGCTACATCTGTGGAGCCAGCTCAGAGAATCAAAAGATCGAAGGAGCTCTGTCACTATTAAGGACCTCCATTATAGCATGGGGTTTTAGCCTAGCTATTGCCAGACCAAGCTCAATCGTAGGTTGCACGTTGGTCTGGGGAAGCTGCTGTCATTTTCTATAGCACAAGAGGTGTGATAAATTGGCCTAGTTCAAATGACTCTGTACGCAATTGGCTGCTTGCCGTCGCTTCCCTGTCCTCATTGTGTTAAACCGGCCAATATGCCGCTAGGAGGAAAAGCCAGCTTGGCATAGGCTCCCGCAAAAACGTATCAAAACTAGAAAGAAATGTATTGCTATTCTCCAGACCCTTCTGCTGGGCGAACTCTAATCGCCGGCAGAATGGGCGGGGCTACCCAGTCTAAGTGTTTCTACAACAGGTTCAGCACCTCTGGTCCCGTCACTGTCAACACGTTGACCCGCATTGCTCTTCTCTTTACAGAACACTGTGGAGCTTTCACCAACCTCCTTCCTGAACTATGAACCACAGTGTCAATATCTCAACCTCAGGAGGTCCTGATGTCCAGTATGCTGTCTCTGTCACTGTGCTGCTACTGGTTCCCCCCATCAACATCTACACCCTGTTGCTGATTGTCAGAGGAGGCCTGGGGACCATAACTTCAGAGTTCTACTGCCTTAACCTGGCCGTCTCTGACATTTTGATGTGCTTCTTCTGGCTTTTTTATATAATTGGGAAGCATCTTCAAGTGTTATCGATCGTAAGCAAATTTTTCCTAGGTTTCCAAAACATGTCTCACCCCTTGTTTCAGTGTTGTATTTGTGTGGAACGCTATTTGGCTGTGGTTCACCCTTTTATCTTTCTCAGGTGCAAACTACTCAGGTATAAAATAATTTGTTGCTGTGTGCTCTGGTTTATCACGCTGGGCTTTTGTATTTCATTTATATACTATTATATTATTGAGAGTGTTTTGTTAAAAGTGTATCAAGGATTTTACACAGTTGTATTTTCCTTGATGATGTTCTGCTGTGTGTCAGTCCTGTGGGCTTTGAAACAGCCCGGTCCAGGAGAAGGGAGGAGACGGAGAGCAGAGGGCAATGATGCCAAGAGGAGAGCATTCAACATCATTATGATCACCACTGGGATTTTTGTAATAAAGTACCTTCCAAGTAGTGTGTTATTAAGTCTGTATGGTTACATAAACATCAACGATTATTATGTTTTAGCCAACATTACCTTCATTTTCTCCATTTTTGCTGGTGTTATTAACCCTCTTTTCTTCCTTCAAAGAGCTGCAAAACTCCCTTCTTTAAACTTGGACATTCAGAAATTCATGCCAACAAAATAAACACAACAAATGACCTGGATGAAAGAATGAATCTGATGCTAACTTTGATGAAATAACATGTAGTACTATAAACTGTGCAACAACAATTGTCTTACCAGCATTCTTTTCTATTAAGAAACAGGCAGGTTTCTAGTGAGGCAGAGATATTTCAGTACCTTGAGCCAGTGAGAGGAAAATTAAACGGACATCCCCAGGTAGTTTAATGACATATTAAGCAAGAAGTATAAAGTAATATTGTTTGAAATGTATTGATGCAATAAGTATGTATCTTTTTGTTATCGGATGGTATAATATATGCATTCCAAACAATTGTTCTTAACTTCATTGTAAACTTGATGTGTGTGTTGTATCTGTATTTATCTTATCTGTGTGAAAAGTAATATATATTTAAATGATTCAATTAAGAGTGACCTAAAAGAAAGCTTGTGCTAGTTAATTGTCCTTGAGTGTAAATTGGAAGGAGACTCTGAAGTAATACCATTTAGTGTGGTCTGAGCATTGAAAGGGTTAAAGTATGGGCCTTGCAAAACACCCATCCAATGAGCCCTCAGTCTGCTGTCATTTAGCATAGTTACACACTGATGGCCTGGGGTACACTGTGGAGCTATAAGGCCGAATTAAAAACGAATTATGTTCTACATTAATCTCTTCATTCGTTTTTTTGGTCAAATCATATATTGTAATAGATTAACTTTCATAATTTGTTACGTTTTAATTGTGCTGTTCCTGTTATAATAATATAAAATAAAAGTATAAAGTAAATCTCTTTTTGGTTCTGATTTATATCTCAGAAGCTTCAATGAAGACTATCAAAATGTTTTTATTATCTAATAGCCTAATCAGCAGCCTTGTAGGGTTGATCTATTAACAGTCTGGTCATAGCTTGGTCTGAGATTCCAGGAGGACACAAGCATTTACAAGCCTTTAGCCTCTTTCCTGCCAACCAGCAGTGTGAAAAACAAACACTTCATCAGGCTGTTCCCTGATTTATTAATGTTTACAGGATATTGTAAGTATTGGTCGTTTGTACACTATAATAAATTAGGTTATTAGAGTCCTATTAACTTTCTTTGTATCATGTAACTTTATTTTTTCAAAGGGTACTTTATTTCAATCTTGAATGATGTACATTCCATTCAGCCATGAAGCAGATGCTTCATCCAAAGCCACTTTCAGGATATTTACGGAAAATGTCATTAGTCAAAAAATGATTAAGGAATTATATTAAATCCTCTGAGATTAATGTTACATTTAGTTTTTCAGTAGATACTTTTACAGATAACATGACATGACATTATTACATGTCATTTCAATCGCACAGATCAACCATTTGTTGATCTGTACGATTAACACCAATAGAACTAATCATTTTGAGAAAATTTGGAAATTGGCATAATGTCACAGCAAAAGTTAACGAACATGAAAAACCGAAACTTACTCACGCACCTCTCCATCATGAAGGTGCACTCGGACATCCTGAACGCTTTAGACATCAAAGACCTCATGGTGAACTTTATCTCCACTACCCCTGAACATCAAGCGTCAAATGTTTGGCGTAATTCATTAAAGAACACAAATTTGCTTCTCACGCAGTAAGGGGATTCCCTTCAGAGGTAACATAACTAGGGATGGGATCCTCTACGAAATTATGTGGGAACGCACATATGATATGACCAACCGAAGGAGCAGGAGTGGATGAAGGGAAGGGATAACTGGATATCCAACACTATACAAAATGAAATCATCCAGCAGTTTGCCCACGCTATACAGATGAACATTCATCCGAGTCCACCTTCTATGGATTAATGGCTTAATGGCTGATGTGAGCACAACCGAGCAGCTTTCTTGCTTTTTCATTGTTGAAAATAGCCTTCAATTGCACTGTGTATTTTGGGGGTTTTATAAAGCCTGCGACACCACCGGGCAAACTCTTTTTCCCTGCATTAAGGATGTGTTTCTCTTTAAATTTTTTCTTGAAAAATGTAGCATGATAAAGAATGTGATGGTTGTTCTTTTCACATGACAACAAGAACAGTGATACAATAAAGTAATAAAAAATATGTGTGTTTAGGGCTGAACATACCAAAGGAAAGTCTTGTCGCCTACTGACATTGATGGGGATATAGTAACATTTCAGGATGCTTCTCTCTCGGAGTCCAGGCCCGACTGAGAGTTTTGCCCTCAGTCAATGTACGTGCACTGTAACAATCATGCACTTGATTTGTTTCTCCAGGAAGTTGTTGGTGAAGTAAGCCTTGTTGCGGACACTTTGAACTTTGTGCGTAACGTTGCGACTGTTATTGGAGAGTTGCAAATGTGCAAATAGCTGTTTGAGTCACTTGAGTCACACTGAGGTTGCTTTGAATATCCTAGGCCTATGCCTGACTAGTTGGTGTGTCCGTGCCATAGCTATAAGCCGATTATTGACCTTGTACAGCGCCCTTTGGTCACACATTGACTGAGGAAACATGACAAGGTCATCTTTTCAGATCACAAGGTCATCTTTCAGCATGAAATTGATGCTTGTAAAGTAAACTTTTATGCTGCGAGAATGGCCTTGAGGATGCCTAACACCACAGCGAGAGAGAAGCAGAGCACCATCACGCTTTTCCCAAACCACGGAACCAGAGGCATTTGCCCCTAGCACATCCATTCTGGCTTGGAGAAATGAGTTATATCAGGCTGTCGATTTAGCTTCAGCAGAACTGGAAAGACGGTTTAACCAAGACGCGATCAGCGAATCGAGAGAGGACGGTCATAGTGGCAGCAGGTGGATCACCAGCGACGTGGAAACCCTTCAGCTTCCCAAGGAGCTGGACACTGGCTGCCTTGAGCTCCAGCTTAAAATGCTGCAAAGTGTCACCGGGGAGTCTTGGTGCACCACGGTGAAAGGCGGGGCATTGATATTGAGAAAGCCTCCAAGGGATTTTCGCAAATCTGAGATGATTAAAAACATGGATGAAGTCCACAATGGCAAAGAAATTACTCACGCACCTCTCCATCATGAAGGTGCACTCGGACATCCTGAACGCTTTAGACATCAAAGACCTCATGGTGAACTTTATCTCCACTACCCCTGAACATCAAGCGTCAAATGTTTGGCGTAATTCATTAAAGAACACAAATTTGCATCTCACGGTAAGGGGTTGATTTATTATCAGCTGCCACAGAGCAATAAGGCCTGACGCTGACTAGGCCTGAATAGTTTCTTGCCATTAATCTGTTAATGGATTAGTTACAAATGTTATGCTGATGGTTTATGTGTTCTCTGCACATTTTTTTTTTTAAACGTAGGCTAAGGCAATAAGCCTGTGCATTTTTTATGTTTTATAGCGTTTGTTGTATCTATGTGATATGGGGACCAGTTTAATGTCTTCTATGAACTTTGCGTTGTGTATGATGTTTTGAGTCGATGTGTGTCTAAAATAGTGTGCAATAGGGTCATATTCCGAGGGTAAGTTTTGACGCCCATGTCAGAAGCGTACATCTATTTTGGTACAAGGCTACAACTATGTGTTGCATTTGTTACCTGTTCGACTATCAGATGGTTTCTTTGTATCAATCTTTGTGCGGTTAAGGCATTGTGTCGCCTTTTTTGTGTTATGTAGCCATCATTTCTTGAAAGTGAGAATTTATGCCTTATGCTGTATGTATGCTATGCCAGTATGCTGTCCTGTAACAGAGAAAGGAGTTTCAATAAAATACAATACATTTTGTACCTTTTCAATTAAACCTATTTTTATGGGTTCCCGGCAAGCAAGCCAAACTAAATGCTCCCACTACAGCACCACAACCCCCAACCAAAACTCACTTCCAATGGCCCTGCACAAAAGGGTTAGAAACATGGGATTTGATGTAAATGTAAATGGACTGCATTTATATAGCGCTTTTCTAACCATTGGCCACTCAAAGCGCTTTACAATATTGCCTCACATTCACCATTCACGCACACATTCACACACCAACGGCGGAGTCAACCATGCAAGGCAACAGCCAGCTCGTCGGGAGCAGTTAGGGTTAGGTGCCTTGCTTAAGGACGCCTCGACACTCAGCTCGGAGGAGCCGGGGATCGAACCAACAACCTTCAGGTTGCCAGCCAACCCCCTCTACCTCCTGAGCTACTGCCACCCCTGATGACCTGGGGAAACAGCAGGGGACCTAGAAAGGAGCCAAGGAGGACACCAGATAAAGATAGTCAAATAGAGAATCTAGCTGCATTATCTGGTACAAGAAAAGGTGGTTACATCTCTAGAGGCAGCTAAAGGGAAATCAAAAGTTTGATGAAGCTCTGTCACTACAGAGGTCATCCATTATAGCAGGGGATGTGTGTCTACAACAGATTCAGCACCTCTGGTCCCGTCACGTTTTAACTCTGACCCTCATTACTTTTCTATTTACAGAGCACAGTGAACTTCTTGAAAACACATCACAAACTTCCTTCCTGAACCATGAACCACAGTATCAATAACTCAACATTTGAACCTCCTAATATCCTGTATCTTACCTATGTTGTCTCACTGCTACTGGTTCCCCCCCATCAACTTCTATGTCATGGTGCTGATTGTCAGAGGAGGCCTGGAGACCATAACTTCAGGGTTCTACTGAATACCTGGCTGTCTCTGACATGTTGATGCACTTCCACAGTATGTTTCATGTCATGTATGCACCCCTCCCGATCTCCTCCTAGTGGCCCTATTTTTCATAAGTTTCCTAGACATCTCTCACCCATTATTTCAGGGATGTATCTGTGTGAAACGCTGTTTGGCTGTGGTTCAACCTCCTACCTTTCTGAGGTACAAAATACTCGGATATAAAATAATGTGACAAATACAAAGTCTCATATATAAAGTGTATCAAGGATTTTACACGGCTCTGTTTTCCTTGATGCTGTTCTGCTGTGTGTCAGTCCGGTGGGCTCTGAACAGCCCGGTCCAGGAGAAGGGAGGAGACAGAGAGCAGAGGGCAATAAATTCAAAAGGAGAACATCATTATCATCACCATTTTGGCAAGGTTAATAAACAC
>OLKM01004904.1:0-19392 GCA_900291075.1 Melanogrammus aeglefinus | reverse complement strand
AATCATCCTTTCTTTTTTTCGGTGCCATGTGACGCAAGCTTTTGCATATCCTTAAAGAGATATGCCACACATACTGTAACTGTTCATGTTCAATATAAATTCAGTAACAAATCATAATATTCCCAAGTCCATGCATTCTATTGCAGTTCAAACTACAAAGATATAGCTGTGACCTTTTACAAGCCATAAAACCAGTGATGGAAAATGTTGCACAAAAGTTCATTTTAAGGGGCTTTGTGAAGGGCCATGTCGTATATTTAGATGAGTTTACAGGAAACAAATTTATCCACTTAAACAGCGGAAGCAACCAATGCCATGCATGCATGTCCCTCTAACTATAATCTGCAAAGCCCACCCATCTGTGTAAGGCATTGGAGAGTTTGATAGGACGGTAACTTGAAGGTCTTTCTTCCTTCAGAGGACAACTTATGAATTTGTTCTTATTATTTGTTAAGCTGAAAGGTAATTCAAAGTTCTCCACAGCCCGCACATGTTCTTAATACCACAAAAATATCTTATTTTCAGCGTTCTAACTCTACATGCTCATTTGACTGCAAAAAAGCAAAAAAATGCACCCTTAAAAGGGAGCAACTGACAAGAAGCTCATCATACCTCATTCAAAAACAAGCATTAGAACCCATCGTCATTCATGTACCACACACACACACAACATCACACACACACACACACACACACACACACACACACACACACACACACACACACAACATACACACCACAACACACACACACCACCACCACCACCACCCCCACACACACACAACACACACACACACACAAACCACCACCCCCCCACACACACACAACACACACACGAACACACACACACACACACACACACACACACACACACACACACACACACACACACACACACACACACACACACAGACACTTAAACTAGCATGTGTCTAAAAGGAAAGTGTGCCCCTAAATCCATCCATCAACCTGGTACCTCCAATGATTTCCAAAATAAATGTAATGTAAATCAAATGGGATGACCTGAAGGGTCATTTAGCAGCTTCTTACCTTGTCCCTGCCATCCCCTCTGCCAGTGAAAGATTACATTAGAATACGGAACGCCTTGAGGGCCCATCAATTTAGAGGAAGTAGCGTTGGTTCCGTGGGCCCTTTCTAACCACCAAGAACAAGTTGTGACGCGGAAACCTTTCCTGGGTCCCCACTGTTGAAACTTTTTTTTGGGGTGGCCAAGTCAGTTTCCTGAATGTTTTGACTCATTTTATTCATGTTTATTATACAGTTTGAATCTATAACAGGATGCTTTTCGCAATACACCTCCTTAAACAATGGATGAATTTTTATCAGACATGTTTGCATTCTGATTCTTCTCAGTCCTCGTCCAAGATTAAAATATGGGCACAAAAAACCTGCACACACACACACACACACACACACACACACACACACACACACACACACACACACACACACACACACACACACACACACACACACACACACACACACACACACACACACACACACATTTGCATAGGAAAAGAAATACACTTACTTACATACAAACATACACACAAACTATACATACATACTTACATACATACATACATACATACATACATACATACATACATACATACATACATACATACATACGCACGCACGCACGCACGCACGCACGCACGCACGCACGCACGCACGCACGCACGCAGACAGACAGACAGACAGACGCACGCACGCACGCACGCAGACAGACAGACAGACAGACAGACAGACAGACAGACAGACAGACAGACAGACAGACAGACAGACAGACAGACAGACAGACATGCATGCATGCATGCATGCATGCATGCATACATGCATACATGCATACATGCATACATGCATACATACATATGCAAACAATATGCACCTCCACTTGTGTGGAGATGCATATTGTGGTTTAGGTCAGGTTTAGGGTTTTTTCTTAATTCTGAGACCAGCAACTACGTTTCATTTTTTTTTATTACTGATTGTTTTCACCAGGGGGAGCCAACTCCAGTTTCACCGTGGTAATGCGAATTTCCAAACGCAGATATTAATTTTGTTTAATAAATCATACATCCATGGCATACAGCCTCTCAGTTTTTAATCAATGTGCTGTTATTGTAGCACGTTTGAGTTCGTTGGAACAGGTTATGAAACTTTCGCACTAACAATTCTGGAAAATCTGGCCCTTGTGGGTTGCCATAACCCCTCCTTTCTCTTCGGATTGAATCGATGAAGGGACTGTTCCTGCAGGAAGTTATAAAAACCCGAATTACAGGATCAATGTTTGTTTCATGAGACACAAAACCAATGCTTATGACAGTGGACGGTTGCTGGTCTCTGTGATCATATCTGGTCAATATTAGCTGCGGTTTCCTACTGGGAAGAGGGTAACTTGCCTCGGCCCTCCATTGGAATAATGTAAGTTTGAACCCGTTTGTCAAAACAACTTTCAACTTTAGACAAGTACCATCAATGTAGGTGTGTGATTGTCGATTCTCAATTTAAGGAAAGGAATGGGGGGGTGTGATGTGATTCTCAATTAAGGAAGGATGATTGTATTCGGAGGTTTCGCCCGAAAAAAGCACGATTGAAAAGTAGTTATCCATGATAGTCCACAGCCAATGACATCAATAACAATATATACAAATATAAATGAAACTATTACTTACAAAATTTATATCATAGAAATAAAATAGACATTTCCTTTCAGTAAACAATATAAAACCATTAAGCAATAATACGCAAATCCCACTATTGGCGGAGAAGAATACGGAAGTGTGTCGTCATCCCGATTTATTTACTTTAGTCCGTTTGTAGTAGGCTACCATGTATTTAGATGTAGGCCTGCATCAAATATGATGATGTACATAAAAGAAAAACATTGCAATACACTTGTATTAGTCATAATGTGTGGCGTTATGCAAGTAATGTATGATGGATTGAAGTGTTAAGTGTCAATATGGATACAGTGTTACAATGAAATGAAAACTGCAGTATAATGATGACATTGAATCAGTAACAGATACCCTCTGGACTGTGCGTATACACGGGTTTATATTAGGCCATGTACGCTTGTCAGTAGCGGTGACGTCACATCACCAATCCATCATCATTTTCAATGTTGACATATTATTTGGAGTCATTGGTGTCGTCTTGTATTCTCCTGATTAATATTGGTTACTACTAGGCCTACGACACAAAGTGTATTTTCAATGGGTGTCAAAGTGCAGGCTATTTGATGACCATATTATTTGACCATTGTCCAACATAACTGGGAGTGGCTTAATCGTACACACACAACTTTAATAAAAATACTGCATTGGATATTATCAAGTTGGTTTTTAATAATTGTGTTTTTTGTGTGTCGCACCCATTCAATATAGCCCGATGGCGACCCCCGTGGTCTCCTTGCAGGAGCGCTACGAGGCCAGCATGGTTCTGAGCGGAGCCGGCGACGCCCTGGCCTATAATCGCGGACACTGGGAGTTTCAGAGAGACGGCGAGCTCATCCACCAGGAAGTGGCCAAGAGGGGGGGCTTGGCCTCGCTGGACGCCAAGGACTTCCCGGTCAGCGACGACACAGTGATGCACCTGGCCACCGCGGAGGCCATGATGGAGGTGGGGAAGAAGGGCAAGCAGACGCTGGCGCACCTTGTGAAGCAACTGGTGAAGGAGTACATCCGCTGCATGCGGGACATGGATGGGCGGGCCGCAGGTTGAAGGCAGAACTCTGTGATCCTTTTGTGTGTTCTGTCTAGGTTTGGTTATCTACCCTGTAGGCCACATTGTAGTGTATAAAAAAAATCTATCTATAATTGTCTGTTTTTAAACTAAAAGATAGAACAAAATGTAAAAGACATGGGAGTATCAAGAGAGCCTGACACTGGGCCACCTCGGTGGCCATATAGCCGCTCTATAAGTCCTGATCGCATCGACCCGGGTTTGATTCCTGCCCGTGGTCCTTTGCTGCATGTCCTCCCCTCTATCTCCCATACCTTCCTCTCTATCTCACACTAATATCAAAAGTAACTGACATACCCCGCCCGCCTCGATGCCGCTGCTAAACTCCCTGGTCCCGCCCCCGCTCCAGGCCTCACATGCATGTCCAACGTGGAATTGCACGAGCGGCGCAAGGACGGGGACCACAGGATCCCCTTCAACCGCCGTGGCGGGGGCTGCGGCGCGGCCATGCGGGCCATGTGCATCGGCCTGCGCTTCCCCAGCGCCGAGCAGGAAGGCCACCTGATCGCCGTGAGCGTGGAGAGCGGCCGGCTGACCCACCACCACCCCACGGGCTACCTGGGGAGCCTGGCGGCGGCGCTGTTCACGGCCTACGCCGTCAGAGGCTCCCCGCCCGTGGAGGCGTGGGGCCAGGGCCTGATGGAGGTCCTGCCGAAGGCCATGCAGTACGTGGTGGAGGCGGGCCACTGCGTGGAGCAGAACGTGGACAGCTGGTAATCAGGCGTGTTTCCCTTACTTAATTAGGAAGTGGGAATAACGAGGGGGTAGTAAACGGCACTACGCTCGCTGTAGAATCACTTTGAGCAGAACAGCGACAGAAATACATTTCCAAATGGTGTAATTTTGCTGAAATGTTTGGAATATTTAAATGACATAACAATGTAAAACTATAATTTACAATATAAGGTCTTTCGGCACCTTATTTTTCACTGAAAGATCTATACCTTAAAAAATATGTGAGGTAACTTATCATTTTTGAACATTATTTCAGTATTAAGGTGGTTGTGGACACAGCGTCTGCTGACATACGACATTCTATACATTTAAAACCATTATTTTCCATGAGCAGCATTATTTCATACGGCAGCGCCACAATATAACTGCTAATATAACCATTTCTGCTCGAAGCCTGTGAGCTCCAAGCAGCGCCGTCCATCGTAGGCCCCGTCGCCGAGCCCAGAACACAACCTTAAATATAATCGATTGACTTGTTTTTGATTCTACGTGATGCTTAATCTTCAGTTTCACATTGAATGCTGTTCATGGTTAATTATGGACATCGCACAACAACTCCCACAAACTGTGAAACTTCCACTTTAACACAAGCCCGACAACTTATCTCAATTATGAATGCTACGATGAACGATGACTTTAACCAGAGTTTGTCTTATGGATCCCTTTTTCGCAGGGACTACTTTGAGAACGCTTGGCGGGCTTATCTGAGCCAGCGGGGCATCTTGGAGGGGACGGGGAAGGCTCGCTTTCCTGAGAACTACGGAGTGGAGGAGCGGGAGAAGTTCTACACCTCGTTGGCCTTCACCAACTGGGCGGGCTCCAGTGGGCACGACGCCCCGATGATTGCCTACGACGCCCTGCTCTGTGCCGGAGACTCGTGGGAGGAGCTGGCCAATCACGGCCTCTTCCACGGCGGAGACAGCGACTCCACGGGCGTCATCGCGGCCGCCTGGTGGGGGGCCACGTACGGCTTCAAGGGGGTCCCACAGTGCAACTACAAGCACCTGGAGTACCGGAAGAGGATGAGCAAGGCAGCGGTGCAGCTGCTGGAGCTAAGCTCCAAGCCTTTCACCCATGAAGCGTGAGGGGAGACTCAACGTTCATATTTGAATGTACGGTAAATGATACGATTGATATTGACAATGGAATGGATATGAGATTTTAGACAAACTGCAATATTTAGCATTGTTAAACGAAGATTTAACAGATCACTCTAATTCTCAAAATGCTTCTGCTACATTTACCCTCTAGACCTTTAAGATCAGACCCTTCGCTAAGCCCCGCCCCCCTTAGTTACTGTTGCTATGTCTGTCAAGCTTTCGCTCCTAGCAAAAGAAATATGGCTTTTTCAATGATACCATCAACACAATTTCCAAAGGAAATCACCTCACATTTTTGGAAAAACGGTTCTGATATATCAGAGAGAAGCCGACAGAAGGGTCTGCAGTATGCGTTTGAGGGATATATCCACAATAACATCTGCTGGCGGACGATATACACCGGTTGTATTTGTTGACAGCGCGCCAGGATATTGTTCCCATATAGTGGGATTGATTTATACCCTGGAGCTCATAAACAGACAGCAAGAAAGCCCAACGAAGTCCTGCACAAGTGTGCCACAATAATGGCATAAACCGAGGAGTAATAAAATAAAAGCTGTGCCATATCATCCGTGTAGTGGTCGCAAAAGCCAGTCGTGACCGCAAACGGAGACCTATTGATTGCCACTACACAGGGAGCAGGTAAACTTACATGTATTAAGGATATTATTTAGGTTTGATTGGTTGTGAGTCTCACTTTTTTGTTACTATGATAATACAGATGATGGCGCTCTTATAACATACGTTTCTTTTATTAATCTTTCCGTGATTCAGCTGTTGATGTGGTCTTCCACACTGCTTTATCCACGTGTTGCACCTCTCTTCTTGGGTCTTGGGCTTGGGGAAGGGGAAAAATTGGACACCATCTTCGACACTTTGAGCGTATCGGGTGTCGGATTTACAGGTCCCGTATGCGCACCGCTTCGGCATATTAGCATCTGCTGAAAGCTTGACAGACCTCTCGGTTGCTACACACGGTTGCTAACGTAGGATTGGTCAGTGGCTGTTTAGGGGAGGGGCTTAGCGAAGGGTCAATTGTTCTCAGAGTCAAAAGCAGTAACATCCAGCTACTTTGCAACACATAGCTGAAATAAACTTCCAGATGATCTGAGACTTGGTCCGACCAACCCTGACTACATTTAAATCGAGGTTAAAAACGTTCATTTTCACCTTCGCCTTGTGCTAAACTATATGCCACTGCAACTTAATCAAATTTTGTAATGGGAAAATTATATTTTCACATTCTGTTTCTTTAACTGCGATTTGTTGATTATGCCTTTTCGCTGACACCATTGGGGTGGTCAAGGGTCCAACTGAGAAGTCAGCACTATGAGTCCCCACATTACAATACAAAATCAAATAATGTTTACCTAAGGACTGGGTTTCCTATATTCTCATCAAGGAGAAGAATGCATAAGGGGATCTCTGCTCCCTCGTGACCGGTATATCCCAGACACAAAGGTTAACGTTGGATAAGGTTAGGAACAGTTAGAGTGATTAGACAGTGTAAGGAATAGGAGACAGCACTGAAGATGAAGGCGAAACAACATGATAGATTTTTCCATTACACGTGTGTGGAGCAGAGCTGATCCCAGCATTTCTGAGACCAGTGCCACGGTATTAGAAGTCCTTGCATTAGACAATGCGTCAGACTTCGGCTTGCGCACCTCTTGGAGGGACAGGTTGATTTCCCATGAAGGGGACTTCGGCTTTTAGATCTACCCAGTTTGGTCAGTTTATGATTGGCGTGGTTCTGGAATTCCCACCACAATGTCTTCCATGAATTCTTTGAAATCCTGTTTTCATGTAGCCTATATTATTGATTTTTTTATATCAAGTTGTTAAAGGTCTTATATGCAGTCTTCCTTTTGTATGAAATGGGCTACATAAATAAAGTTGACTTGACTTTGCTCATTTATGCCTTTTATGCCAAAAAATAATAATAAAATCTCATTTTTTATGGATTAACTGTTACTCGCTAACTGTTATTATTGAATTGGCGAACTTCACCAATGATGTAGCAATTGCATAAAATTGTAACAATGTACTTCACCAGAAGATGGCAGTATATCCCTAAAAGACAATCCAGGCAGAGCAGACTTCCCTTATGAGTTCACCTACTTTGAAAAACTTTGCACTAATCAGTACTCTATGCTATTTATATAAACAGAAAATCTGAATGAATGTAGGCCTACTTAGTATAACCTTCGATATTTTAGGAATTCACATGACACATTTCATTTTTTGAGATTTATACTTTTACCCTCTTTTTTTATACTGTGACATGTCGCGATAGGGAGCCAGGGGGCGCTAAAGATAATATGAGTCTGGCACCTTCCTTAGTAGTCGCCTTGAGATACGCTTTAGGGAAAGTGTCACGTGAAACATGAGGATGGATTCTGCTGAGTAAGGCAGACAAGACGATTTGTCGACTGTGCAAAGACGGAGAAAATTTCCCAAATCATTATTACTGGCGTTAACGGCAATTCAAAACCAAGAATGTCCCCAGCCTTGTCCTGAAAAAAATAAGAAATAACCGTTAAATAGCCTAGAAGGTCATATTGTTGAAATGCTTATATTTTTTATGTTTCATTTCGATAACATTATATATCAGTGCCATTTTTAACATTGATTCAAGTCGAGGTCTGCCTTTGTAAACCTAAATCCAACTGCCTTATCAACACAACTGTTTACAGCTGCATTCAACCCCACGTTCAGAGGGCAGGCATCTGTCTCCCCAGCAGAAATGTTCACTTTGTTTACGCCTGCCCTCGGTTTTTGCACACAGTTTGCTTAGTGACCTTTAGCATGAAGCAAGGCCCTCATACTTGACACAAAGTGAGGAACTGAGGACCAGGTCAAAGATGCTGTGTGTGTGTGTCTACAGGGGATCAATGACTCAGAGTATGGGTGTGGAAACAGACGGAAATTCTGAAATCTATTTAGGATGAATAAACTCAACTGAAGATTCTGTGATCTAACAGACTTAACCATAAACATATTGGGATAAATCCCCATCCCCAAATAAACTACAATTTGAACAAAAGGACATATGATGTGCAGTCACGGATGCATGCCCCAACATATACACTGCGTGGCCCCACTTTAGCCAACAGGTTGGGAGCTGCAAGTACACATTCCTGTATGTGTGTTGTATGTCTGTGTGTGGGTGTGTGTTTGAGTGTGTTTATGTAGCACGTGTGTGTGTGTGTGTGTGTGTGTGTGTGTGTGTGTGTGTGTGTGTGTGTGTGTGTGTGTGTGTGTGTGTGTGTGTGTGTGTGTGTGTGTGTGTTTATGTAGCACGTGTGTGTGTGTGTGTGTGTGTGTGTGTGTGTGTGTGTGTGAGCAGTGTGTGTGTGTGTGTGTGTGTGTGTGTGTGTGTGTGTGTGTGTGTGTGTGTGTGTGTGTGTGTGTGTGTGTGTGTAAGCACGTGTAGTACGTGTGTGTGTGCATGTGCGTCTGTGACTCCTGCTGCCATTGTAATTGGAAGAAGCTCAATCTGTCTTGTGGCGCTGGCTAATAGGCTGAACACACGAGAGACACACACTGCGTCTCAAACATGTGATCACAAGCCCCCACCAAAGAGGTGAGGAGGCTTACGAAGATGATGTTGGTTCAAACAGATTATATTGCTTACTGTGTCATTAAATAGCAGTTTTTCTATACTTGCCCATCTTGATTGGGTCAATGTCTTTCCAGTGGCTGCTTTGACCGCCACTGCACACTTTTTACGATTTTGCAGGTCATATAGTGAGCTGGAAATACAGCACACTGCAAATAGAAGACATTTGGCATTCCCAGTAAACATTTAATAAACATTTAAATAAATACAACTAATTGGAAAAGCAAAACAAATTGATAGAGCAGAAGGACCAAATTGACAACACATGGCTATTTGCAACATGACATTCTAAAACAGCATATAAAAAATAAAAAAACACACAGTCTGGTGACACAGTGTTTATACAAGCTCACAATCACATTTACCCTTTCACATCTAATTGGGTCAAATTACAAACCAGAATACAATTGAATAGTTTCAACAAACAAAACAATGGAAATGTTAAGGTACCATTGAAAGAGAATTATATTTGGATACATAAAGCTAAATGTTTGTTACCACATATTTAAAAATTGACGGATGGATAGATAGATGTCACGGTATCTGGTGTCTATGTATTTTATCTTTTCTTGTTTCCCCAACATAGGTGCACTGGTATGATGATATTATAATACATAGTAAGTGCACTAAGCTGTTCTCTGCAGCAGCTGCTATTAAAAGGTGTCTTGAAAGAAAGAATGCACATTAAGAAGCAAAAATATCAAGGAAAGGCAGAAGTGATTCTTTGAATCATGCACTTGCATGATGGAAGGCTCTTCAAAATATTGTTATGGACACCAACACATGCTCGTGGAGTTGGGGCACAGGGTTTCTCCGAAGGGCCCAAGGGACTTGGTGAAATGTAGGCCCTGTGCTTCTCAATATCGCCATAAAGCAGTCAAGGAATGCCCAGTTGGCAACTCTGTGTGACTATCTGTAAATACTATTCACATTCGCCTCAAAGAGGGAGGGCTCATTTCCGTTTAAAAATGTCGAACAAACCACTGGAGACGCCTTCTCCTTTTAAACGTTGCCCTCCCAGTAAATCATGTGGAAACCCGCTCATTGCACTCTGGGATGTAGGGGTATGATGTGGCAACGCAGGCTAGTCAGATGTGAAGCTTAGGCAGGGTGAGCCAGAAAGGCCTTTAGCCGAGAATGTCAACAGTGTAATCACACGCCGCTCCCCCCCATGGATTTACAAAAAACGAACAGCATCCCCTCTGCGTTATCCTGTCACCGCAGCGCAACACATGGGGCTGGCTTTGGCGCTGCTTTTGCGGCAGGCTAGTATGTATCACAAATTAATGCACTCGCCATAGTCACGGCTGTACGCATTGAGCAGCTCCTTCCCCATTGTTTGGAGTCGAGTTGTGTCGCGTCGCAGAAAGGGTTTGTGGGTAGCTGGGGGGGGGGGGTTGCGGGAATTCTTCAGGCTCAGTGGTTTACCGTGCAAAAAAATGTAAAATGACACGGTGTGGTGGTAACTGCCTGGTATTTCTCCTTCCCAAACAAAATGGTGGTTTTAAAACCACTGCAACACAAATTACAGGTCCCAGACTCTCTGCTCAGACCTTCACAGCAATGGAAGCCTGAGCGGACGGTCTGTAATCCATGCAAAGATGGGTTCAGAGTAGACCGGACCCCATGACAGAACTGTATCCGTATTCATCATGAGTTCATTGTTGGAAGCATGAATGGTTTGGTGTGTCAACGACCCTTTAATGAACACAGTCTTAAGGGTAAACAAGCACATCTGGCAGAAGGCTTGTGGCATCTTTGTGACACTCTACAGGCAGATGTTTAGTACATTTTTTACATTACTATCAAGCTAAACGCCTTCATCACAGAACATTGCGACGGCATCAGCACACATCCATTATGTGTGTGTGTGTGCTGAACGGCACGTCTGCTGAACAGATGAAGAAAACATCTTGATGAAGTCGATTTCAGGTCCTCGCCCCCGCACATCTTCCTCATCAGTTCCCTTTAGTCATCCTGCTGTCATCCCCCAACACCCCTCGCTTCCAGTAACCGTGATGACACGGACCCAACGCGTCTCGACCAGTGAACAGTGTAAGCCCAGCATTCATATTTAATTTGGGGCTTGTGAGTGAGCGAGAGAGCTTGATAAAAAGTGAGAGAGCGAGAGAGCAAAGCAGGGCTTAACAGAGGGTGGGGACGGGGACGGGACTGTAATGCCATTTTGACAGCTTGGCAAAGGAGCGGCGTGTTTTATTCATGCCAAGGGGTATTCTCTAGAGGAGGGGTGACTGACACACACACTCACACACATGCACACACACACACAGGTACACACACACAGACACACACCTAGCACACAAGCACACATACACACACACACACCCACACACCCACACCCACACACACACACACACACACACACACACACACACACACACACACACACACACACACACACACACACACACACACACACACACACACACACACAGCACACACAGGCACACACACGCCTAGCACACACGCACACACACACAACACCTCACACACAATAACACACACTGACATCCCTCTCGGGGAATGACACAACTGTCCATGACCTTGGATTGCTCACCGGAGGCAGGAAGTCCATTTTTTAAGCATGCAGCACGTGCAGCATAGCGGTGGACCTTATTACTTATTAAGTCATATTTGTTGTATTCTGTCATCATCATCAAAGACTTTGCGGCAACAGCTGGGAGATTTGCTGCCCAGCTGGAAAACAGTGGAACAATTTGAGTTTTCTTTGTAGTTTAAAACATTACTTACCGCCCCTATTGCAAGGGAAAGGAAATCTGTGAACCCAAGTGGGAAACTTTTTTGCATTGTTAACCCGGCAGCCTATAAAACAGAGAGAGAGAGAGAGAGGGAGGAGAGAGAGACAGAATGAGAGATAGTGTGTGTCAGAATCCGTCAGACGTCTCAATGGGATGAATATATTTTATGAATAATGTTTATTTCCCAGGATGGATACATCTAATCAGGTCTTATATATTCTCCCTTTGTGGGCATTTTTTATGCACTACTTGCTAACTATATGAGACCAAAGAACAGATTTGAATCACTTTATTTTGTCTCTCTCACTCCATCATCATCATCGGTTTAGAGTCCGCTTTCCAGGCACCGCTGGGTTGGACTGGATTCTCGCTATGGCTTTCTTCCATCGGGAACGGTCCATGGCCATCTCCTTGTTGTGCGCATCTTTCATTCAGCTTGCAGTGTTGCAGCTTACTTGCTGCCACCACCTCGTACTGTAATCAGGCCCTATATATAGTCCCTTTGCTGGGCATTTTTATGCACAACTTCTACCTGACGATTGCATTGGAAGGTATCACTTGCAGCTGGGGTTCACTCCATGCATTGAAAAATGTATTGAACACTGTGGCTTTATTGACATCACTGATAGTAACATTGTCTACTAATGCCTACTACTAAATGTATGCCTTTATTCAAACCCAGTTTTAAGGATACCCAATGTTTAACGCTACAATAAAAAAAGAAAAGAAAAAGAGCTCGGCATGCAACTGACATTAAGGTTATTTATCACGTATCGTTTACGGATAATCCTGTGAGGTCCTGGTTTTCCTCCGGCAGCAAGTTCGATTATAGTGAGTTGTGGTTGTCAATTGATCAATGACTCAATGGTCAAAGATGCCAGGCCTTTAACCACCAGATGCAGGCCTGAAATGCCTAGCGATAGAAGGGGACGATCATGGGGTTTAGGGTTCGTTGTCACCACCTGGTTGTGCTGGTCTCCTGTGGGATTATGGGATTAGCGTGTCGTATGCGAAGTGGGGTTCATCTTCAAATGTTGAGACAGCTACTACTATGATTCTCAAAAAGTTAAAGTTTTCACACTGTGACGTTTTCACGTCATGAAAGAGATTGCTAGCAGCCAAACCATGAGCCAGTTGGTATGAGCCATGGGGTCGCAACGTGTTGCTGAGTCAAAGAAGACCCCAGCTTAGCTGATAAAATGTACATAAATGAAGCAGCTTTGAACGCCCTCTTTGATGGTTTGTGTTCATGACACAAGGACTTCCCTGCCATGACATCTCTATAAGGGAGATATCAAATATAGCCAAAGTGGAAAGAGCTTATTCATACATGTTTCAGTGTTTCTGTTTGTGTCACGGTAGTGTTGCCATAGCCTACACATGTTTGAAGGTAAGATTTATGCCCCAGAGTGAATGGTTGCTGGCCAATCACAAACCAGCATGGCTCTCCAATTAAAAACGGATCCTGCTGAGCTGGAGGAAATTTAAAAAAACATTCTGTGCAAGCTATGCCCCTTTCAGATGAGCCCAGGTTTAATACCCATGTACGTATTTGGGCAAACACTTAAACGTCCCTCTCAAACTTCCTGATGAGTGCCCTAAGCTAAAGTTGAGCCAGCAGGTAGCTGGTCTTAATTTGGTTTGGTTTCAAGTGTTTTAGGGGAAAGGGGAAATGGAGTCCACATTTTAAACGGCCGATGGCCATTGGATACAGTATAAAGTGCAGTATCATAACTTGGTTTAAGACTTTGAGATTTGTAGCGCTTAGTTCCCATAGCTCTAAGAAAGCAAATATTGTCCTTGAAGGAAAGACTATGAGAGATCCTGTTAATTTAGATTTACTTGGCATTCCCAGACCATTATGCTTCTGCAGGGTACAGCTACCTTCTCGACAGGAAATGCTAAGTAGGAGGAAAGTTTACAAATTGATAGAGTGTGATATGTGACTTCCTGTCAGAATACTAGATGTGATTGCAGTGAAAGACATTAAGACACAAAATCAGCCACAACTGAGGCAGAGATTTTGATAAGCTCTGACAACCCACTTTTTAAAGGGGGTTTTGTGGAGGAAAGTAGGTTCAAATTCTTAGTCTCTAGTTGCAGCTGTTATGATGTAGCAAGCCATGTATATTGCCTGATGGGTAATATCACATCTCTGATGTTCAAGAAAGAGAGATAGAAATAAATGAATAAATAATTGAAAGAGAGTACAGTTAAGAATAATTGTACAAATATCAATACAATGTTTACTGAATTATTTTTAAATTGTTATGGTTTAAGCTTTAATGGTCTCTGTGGGGCACCTGTTGAATGTTTTGGTCTTAGCAGGCCTAATTTATGTCATAGAACGTATTTTACTTGAATCTTGAATGGGTTTTTGAGATGTATGCTGTTAAACTTTAGTGCAATGCAGGTCTGGTATCCAGACCTCCACGTCGTTTTTTTCCTCAGGCGGAAGCAAAAGGTTGGCATCTTGCGGGACTAATTGCTTATGCAGACACACTAGAAGTAGAATTACTTTACTTTTGAATTACCTCATTACTTTTTCAAACCAAAATAGGAACCACACAGATGAAGGAGATCTGTCTGATTAAACATTTAAATTGTATAAAGAAGAACAAGCAGAATAAGAAGTAAAAGAAGTAAATATGAGCCCTGCTGCGAAAACAAAATAGAGCTGTTGCCCCACTAACCTAGCGGTTAATGAGGAATCCACTCAGCTGGCTGTTAGGTTATATTTGTACACTCTTCATCAAGCCCAAACAAAGAGGGTGTATAAAGATGACAACCCTCAGATGGCAGATATAGCCCGCCTCTGTTTGCTCTGTAACATTTTCTGCTCCAGTTCCACCTCTCCCCCCATTGGGCACAAACAACCCTGGCAACAAGCGGTTCCGCGGAAAGGGGACTGGATGGCTGCCTCAGTGACACGGCACTGTGCGGCACGAGCGATTGGCCGGCCGACGTTGGCATGATAATATGCGCCACCACTTGAGATTATGAACCAAAAGCTCAACGCCACCTTCCACCCAACCCTCTGACTGGAGATATGAGTGTGAACATGTGTGTGCAGCTGTGTGTGTGTGTGTGTGTGTGTGTGTGTGTGTGTGTGTGTGTGTGTGTGTGTGTGTGTGTGTGTGTGTGTGTGTGTGTGTGTGTGTGTGTGTGTGTGTGTGTGTGTTGTGTGTGTGTGTGTGTGTGTTGTGTGGTGTGTGTGTGTGTGTGTGTGTGTTTATGTGTGTCTCTCTTTTTGAACTTGTGGTACTCCAAATGACTGTGTGACTTATGGATGCTTAAAAATAAAAAGAAGCCGAGGAACTCACTAACTCTTTGACCCCTACTGACCCCGGTGGCCCCATAATCAGAAGCAGGGGAGCGAACGGTCTTCTCTGCATCAAGTGTTTCACTTTTAGCTCTGCACACCTCAGTGTCCGAAGCCTTTGAACACCTACCTGCGTCTCTGAAAAGCCTTCCACCGCCCCCGCCTTGCAGACGCACGCACGCACGCACAGCACACACACAACACACAGAAACACAAAACGCGACACACACACAAATTAATTCTCCAAAACATAGGAAAGCCAATTTGATTACATTCTTTAGTGATTGTGATGCTGGATGATATGCGTCCGTCCATTCTCTCCTGCGCTTCCCTTCTTTCATTTGCGCGCCTCAAAGAATCCCAATGTGACTTGGCAGGGGAGATAGTGCCTTCCTGAAGCATGCAGCCCTAGGAGCCTTTGATCACTCTGAGTGGGGGCGAGAGAGAGAGAGAGAGAGAGAGAGAGAGAGAGAGAGAGAGAGAGAGAGAGAGAGAGAGAGAGAGAGAGAGAGAGAGAGCGAGAGAGAGAGAGAGAGAGAGAGGCGAGAGGAGAAGGGGCAGGAGGAGAGAGAGAGAGAGAGAGAGAGAGAGAGAGAGAGAGAGAGCAAAAGAGAGAGAGCAAGAGAGAGAGAATGCGCGAGAGGCAGGGAGAGAGAGAGAGAGAGAGAGAGAGAGAGAGAGAGAGAGAGAGAGAGAGAGAGAGAGAGAGAGGAGAGAGAGAGAGGCAGGAGAGAGAGAGAGGCAGGAGAGAGAGACAGAGAGGCAAGAGAGAGAGACAGAGAGAGACAGAGAGAGACAGAGAGACAGAGAGAGACAGAGAGAGAGAGACAGAGAGAGACAGAGAGAGACACGAGAGAGAGAAAGAGAGAGACAGGCAGGAGAGAGAGAGAGAGAGAGAGAGAGAGAGAGAGAGAGAGAGAGAGAGAGAGAGAGAGAGAGAGAGAGGAGAGAGAGGAGAGAGGGAGAGAGAGGAGAGAGGAGGGAGAGAGAGAGAGAGAGAGAGAGAGAGAGAGAGAGAGAATAAAGAGTGACTGAGAAGGGGAGACCCTGCACTCTCACTCACACACGATTTAGAACGGATAAGGGAAGTTCCGTAGACTCGGATGACAGAGTGAGAGAGTGAGTGAGAAGGAATTTTTAAACACACTAAAGTTCGTGGTTTTGTGGTTTGGTGTTGTTTGGGTTGATCTTGAGAAGCAAGCTCTGCAAATTGTGAATTTCCCTCTGGCTGGAGATTACAAGGTGGGTTGAGCTCTGTCGGTGTAGGGGAAAGATTGGTAGGGAGCGTGGCGTCTCGGAGCGCTGATTAGATGACCGCTCGTGGAGTTTGTGGCAGGTGTTGTCAGAGTAGACTAGATTGACCAGCCGACTTCGTCGTTTAAGAACAGATGCTGTCGCCAGTTCCTGCGAGAAAATTAGAGTTTGAGATGCAGGCTGGACGGCGAGACTTGAGTCTTCGTGTGAAGGTGGGAACGTGAGAAGCGGCGAGCGAGCGTCAGCGCGTGCGAGCGAGAGAAGTGAGAAGCACGCGAGCGAGGCTTCCTGCCCAGGAAAGATAGCCGTGTGAACAATCAGTATTAAGCACTGTTGTAGTTACGTTGTTTGCAGTATAAATAGAGCAGACGAAACCAAAGGCTGGATCATCACCGATGCGTTTCTAAAAGTTTGGAAAGGCCGAGCAGCCGGATGAGACGGCTGTTGTGTTCAGAGGCAGAGCCGCGGCCTCGCCAGCGCGTCGATTAAAACTTGACCTGCGCGGGCGGAACCCCTGCTAATTTAGTGGGGGCCCTTGCGCAGGTAGGCACCGGAGAGCCCCGTAGATACCAGGCAATGAGGATGGTCAGGGGGCCTGAACTGGAGTAGATACCGCCGCCACCACACACCGAGCGAAGACGAGCTGGCGGTGATGCCCGTGGAAACTGCATTAAGCTCGCAGCGTTAGCATGGTCACCATCCAGAGTGTTCTCCTATGGAAACCCATGCGACACATGAGAAGGAGTTCAAGACATTAAATCAAAGGGGTAACCACCTGAGCTGTGCTAAAGAGGGTTTGTGCTGTGGAAGTGGTGAGAGTGTTTCTGCGTGAGCTATGAGGAATTCGATTGGAGGAATCGAAAGAGTAAATCGAGAGAGAGCGCGAGAGGCGTGAGAGGGATAATAGATTTTTTGTCCTCAAAGGGAATGAGGTTTCATTTCATATACAATGAGGTGGCATGTTTGAACACAGTTATTAGACAGCAGCTGACACAAGACGACACATTCACCTCAATCTTTCAGGACATAAAAAGCTGCGGTGATTGGTGATGATGTGTTGTACTATATTGTATGGTGTTAGGCGGATTGCAGCGTGAGAAATACTTGAGCAAAGAAAACGCCAAAAAGTGCGAGAGAAGGTGAATGTTGTGCTTCATGTAAATTATCCTGAGGACTCGATCTGATTTTAAAGTTGGAGGAAAATTGAATGAATTAAAGTACATAATACAAATGAGCTCGGTTACAGTTATAAGGGACATATCATTGTGTGATGTATTCCCCACTTGGATTTTCCTCGGTGAAAGCGAGAGTGTGCGGAAGAGCGTAATTAGCCGGTGGACCTAGGCCCAGCAGGGACTTATATTATCTTCGTTCAGCATGTCTTCTGTCGCGAAGAAGACACGATGTGACCACTGAAGATAAGTCGATGGCAGTCGTGAGACCTAGTTCCCGTCTACACACTGGTAGCCACGACCGAAGAACAAAATAAATACGAAATAGGTAGATGCCTATTAAACACGATTGTTCTGACATCTGGGTGAAGCTTTTGCCCTGCATGCGTCTCAATTGGATTGTTCATGAATCCGATCCGGACAGAATAACCTCTGCCAGATTACTGGCTTAGAGCAATGAAGAACAATGGTTTATTGCTGCATGCCTACAGTACAGGAATACTGAGAACATTCTTGGTGAACGCTAGCGCAGAGCAGTTGTTCGCAAACTGAAACCCCCACTGACGTTGAAAAAAGAGAAAGAAGGCCCAGCGCGCAGGGCGAGAAGAGAGAACTCATTACGGCATCATCCGGGTGCGCCAACTGCGTATTCCTTGCCCCTTTTGATGCTTGTTCGCAGTTGTCCCACCTGGATCACATCTCAGTGTTGAAATGCCAAAGCCAGAACGGTAAGGGATGAAGGACAACGATTGGGGTGTGTGTGTGTGGGGGGGGAGGGAGAGAGATGGGGAGAAGCTGGTGGTGACCAAAATCCCTCGAAGTGCCAACAGAAGAAACGCCCAGTATGGCGCCGACGTTGAGCCGGGACAGTGATCTATGGAAAAAACGATGAAAAATTGCGTCTAGCTGCGGGTATAGCTGGTGCTCGCAAACCTATAGGTTGGGGCAGCGCCACTTGGGTCTGCCCTTATCATGCATATGGAGGCGCAGAGATCTGCCATAAGCTGTAGCACATTGCTGATCTGATTTCAAGCGAAACTATTTTGTTCGTTAATGCCGGAGACAGCTTGCAGTATACGAAACTGTCAGACTGTAGTGAGGCACAGCAACGAGCAAATCCCTGGTGGTGTATAGAGAGACGGAGACGTGAGTGTTGGAACCCCTGCTATAGGCGCGCCTGTAGCCTGCCAGCGTGTGGCCTGGGATCGCAGCAGTGGTGGGCAGTCAGAACGGGTGCGCCGACCGGTGGCCGATCCGAGCAGCCGCAGCAGAAGCCGGGCGTGGGATTTCTAGGATGCTAATTAAATGATGCAGGGAGTAAGGGTGCCCGAGGCTGAGCGTGATGGGACCGGTCACAAGGTACACGGAGAAGGGGCCCCCGGGAGCGTTTTGGGTGGTCTACGTTATAGATGGCTTCCTTTTCATTAATTTTGCATAAACTGATGTGATGAAACGCAGTGGGACGTTTAGGATTGGGTAATGAATCCTGTCTTCTTGAAAATTGTGGTTCAAGCCTTGTTGTAAGGATTTACAGTGGAGCGGTGTGTAGTATTTAGTGAATTTACCCTGTAGGTTTTTTAATTGTATTATTGTCTGCATCAGCCCCAATATTCTAACCAAGACTGCTTATATC
>OLKM01004903.1:0-19395 GCA_900291075.1 Melanogrammus aeglefinus | reverse complement strand
CAGCCTGGTTAGGGACTTGTCCTTGAGGCCCCGTAAGTGGGCGGCATGACGTGAGCCGACCTGGCGGATGAACGGTGGTAAACGTCACCATTCCCCAGGAATTTCCGGACGCTCGAGCCGTGTAGTCGGGCGGGGGGGAAGCAGGAAATTGCTCTTACTTCGACGGAAAGAGGGCGGCCCCGTCTTTGTTTGATGAGGTGCCCCGGAAGTGGATGGAGGACAACCGAATAGGCACTTTCGCGGATGTTGGACAGATTCAGCCCTGCTGGTCGCAGCCTCATGAAGAGTCGCGTAGATGACCCCTGGTTGCTCCTTTATCGGAGCGAGCTTTGGCACCAGATGTCAGTCCAAATACACGAACACGAAGGGCATCCCTGAGTGCCGGTCCATCTTAATCCGCTGAAAGGTCTCCTGAGCCGCGTTCCTGAGCCCGAACGCATACGCAGGAACGTCGAAACCGAACAGGCGTCACCACCGTGTCAGTGGCGAATTCCGGGGCATGCACCGGCACCTGGTCGGTAACCGCGCACCAGGTCACCTTCGAGAAGACCCGCTTGGCCCGCCAGGTGGTGCTGAGGAAGTCTGGATGTGCGGGGATTGGGTAGCGGTCGGCGTCTGGTTAGCGTCTTCAGGCGGCGGTAATTCCCCACAAGGTCGCACCGCCGTCTGGCTTGGGAACGATGTGAGTGGTGAGGCCAGGGCTGTCCGAGCGGCGATGATGCCCAGCGCGCTCCTGTTTGGCGAACTCCGATTTTAGCGACTTTCGCCTGTCGGGGTTGAGTCGTCGGGCCCTAGGCGTAGAACGGGTGGACCCTTGGGTGTCTATATGATGTTCCAACCATGTTTCCGCACGTGACCGCGGAAAAAGGTAGTCGGTTATACCGGGGAACTCCCTGAGCAGGCGTGATATTCGTCCCCTCTGAGAGGGAGCTGGAGAAGCCGCCGTAGCCGCGCCGATCCGCGGGCACATTCAAACGGATGAAGTCCGTGCGGGTTCCACCAGGGCGGTTGTTTTTCACGTCTACCAGCGATTGTGGGCACAAAGGAAATCCGCGCCTGAGGAGGGAAAGGAGATGTCGGCCTTGACAAAATCCCACTGAATCGCTGGCCTCCAAAGCACAGGTCCGCGTCTTTGTACCATACGTGCGGATGGGTGTGTCGTTAGCGGGACCTTCAACTGTGGACCGTGGACGCCAGGGGCCGTGTGTATCCACCGTAAGCCGGCAGGACGCTCCTTTGAGCTCTGTGTCGCAAAGAAACTCGCGGGGCCGGAAGGGCGTCCTCGATGCAACAATAGCCGGGATTGACGTGCCTGCGACTCACGGCCACTAAAGAGGCGGCAAGCCTTGGCGTGTTTTCCCGTCCGGCTTTGAAGTTTGCACGGGGACGGCACCTCTTTGCCTTAGCGGCCGAGACGTGCGTGGAATAGCACATACCATTGCTGCACTGCCATCGGGCGCTAACTGGGGCTCTTGTTGGTCAGCCTGTCCCTGTCCGGTGGGTAGGCACTGCGGGTTGGGGCTAGCACTTCGGGTGCGAACTCTGAGCAGCCAGGAAAAAAAACGGTCGGCTTCCTCCGCCAACGCGCGTGGCTCCAGTATACTCCCGTGCCGCGAGCTGCGCTGTCCGTGACTGAGGGTGGCATGTGGGAGGAACAGCTCCATGAAGAGGAAGTAGGTTCTTTCAGCCACAAGCAGGTAGCATCATCTCCATATGTTCAGAGGGTTTGCTGTCCCCGAGGCCCCGAATAGCCAACAAGCCGTTTGGGCCCGCTCTGACTGTGACAGCCCAAAAGTCTTCAAATAGGAGGCTTTGAAGGTCCCTGTACTTGCCGTGGTCCGGGGAGATTCGCTATGAAATTCGCCGCCCGGGTCGCAGTGGATCTCCCCAGCAGCCGACACGACGTGGTACGGTAGTAGCGTGTGGTGTCGGTCCGTTGACGTCACGGATGGCGAACTGCGCCTCTGTCTGTGCGAACCACGCCGTCGGTTGTAAACCTCCCAGAACTCCGGCCAACTTAATAAAAGCATTATTCGCCATGTTCGTGTTTTGGTTCTCTGAAGCTTCAGCGAGACCTTCGTCGGGGTCACCAGTGTAGTGCCGAGAGACGGGGAGTCGGATAGGCGGAGTTCATCAAGCACAAGATTTGATGGTACACTCTGCATATCAAACCACGTGCATTCGTCAGAACAAAACCGTGATAATAACTGGAACGGAGTGTTCCGTCCGCTAAACGGGTCCGGGAATAAACACTCCCCCCCACCCATAGTTCCGTGGGTGAATTATGATAACCACCACACTGTATACAATATTTATGTATGTGTGTCTACTTACTTTTCCAAGTCACTGACATATTTTCCTCTCTATATTTTGCCTGCATTGATCTTAGACAAAAAGATATGCAGGTGCAACCTCAGCTGCAGGGATGGGGGACATTATCATTGCCCCCTTTGTGGCAAAACGTTCATAAGGAAGTTGGCTATGGATCTACACCTGAAGTCCAGCACAAACACGCAAGACAGTCCATCCACCTCAGCTGCCGTCCATACATCCAACCAAAACCTCTTCACAGTCAAGACAGCCACCACCTCTCCAGCACCGACTGCTCCTTCTCCCCAAGCCTCATCTGTTGTGTCTTACCTCATGACATTCATGAGGTAATTTTTTATTTATCTTTTTTAATGCTGTTAATGTTAAGTTGTATTTGTTTCATCTTTTTTTTTCATTTACTCCTACAACAATCTTTAATTTCCCTGATTCTTCCACCATTCAGTCCTGGGTGTAGAACATTACAGTTCCCAGTCTTGATTTAAGTAACTAACTGGTTGTAAAACTAATATAATTGAATATGAAAATATTAAACATATTCCAACTTGAGGTGGTATTTCATTTCCCATTAAACAGGGCCACTTGATAACATCGTGGCTGGAGTTGCCTGGCTGCGTCAGAATGCAGGTTTGCTCAGGGGGAAGGTGGTCGAGCCCTCGTTTCAGAATATGGACGAAACAGAATAGCAGGAGGTCCTGGAAGGGATACGTTTGTCAGAAGATGAAGAAGAAAAGGATACCCTGCTCTTCACCTTTGATTTTCAGGAAGACATGGAGGTCTTCCTTAACATGGCAGCTGAGGAGGATCTTCAAGTCAACGCCATGTTCCTGGGTCGCTGGGTGGACACTCATTGACATTGCTGTGTGTGTGTGTGTGTGTGTGTGTGTGTGTTGTGTGTGTGTGTGTGTGTGTGTGTGTGTGTGTGTGTGTGTGTGTGTGTGTGTGTGTGTGTGTGTGTGTGTGTGTGTGTGTGTGTGTGCGCGCGCGTGCGCGCATGCGTGTGGGTGTGTTGAGGTTCTGAGTTCGAGCCCCTGGGGCCTATCTTTTGAGTGACGCGCTTCTGAATAAAGTGTTAAAACGTAAAATGGACAAATAAGGTGGTCCAGCAGCACAAGGTAAGGCAATATTATAGAAACTATCCTGCCTGTTCTCTGATCCCTGCCTGACTATCCTGCCTGCTGCCCAGCCCCTGTCGGTCTGTCTGCTCTTCTGCCCCCAACTCCTGATCAACCAGCCTGCCTCCCCTGCTTTCGACCCTTCGCCTGCCTGACCTCCCGATCACCGTCGCGTCCCTGTCGGTCTGTCTGTTCACCCGTTCCCTACTGCCCATCTGCCCTCCCTTTGCCGACCTCTGCCTGCTGGCTACTCTCTGCCTGCTGATCCAGCATCTGAATAAACTCTTGTAACTGTTCAACGCTTGTCGTCAGTCTGTGCACTTGGGTCCTGCCAAACGCCGCCGTTACAATGAATGATGGTTCAGAGTAAGAATGTTTAATGCAAAAGTGCAAATAACATATGATAAATATGTTGGAGTGCAGTCGAACCTTATGATATTAAGACAACAGAATGTAACATAACTGGACCTAATATAAACATGTCAGAAAAGGAGACGTATAGAGGAATTGTTCTAACTATTTCTGTCCACTCATACATAGTTGCTGTATTTAAAATAATTATTAGCCTCACTCTTTAATGCCCTTCAGCTTTACAATATGACTATCAGTTTGTGTCCTATTAAATTGAGATGATTGCAGTACTAAAACACATAGAGGGAATTCTGAATAAGAATTCTGAATAAGGTGTGTATTTACAGAAAGAGAAGAGCCATAAGCTCCAGCTTAAACTCAACAGCGAGTGTCAAGTCTTCTGTCCAAAACCGGAAGCGTTTATCCGATATTATACCATAATTTATTACGTTTATTTATGTATTTATGAAAACATATGCAATCTTCTTTGCATATGTTTTCTTTTACTTATCTATTATTTAATTTTATTGTATGACAATGTTTCTATGTGAAGCACTTTGAGTCTGCCTTGTGTATGAAAAGTGCTATATAAATAAAGTTGCCTTGCCTTGCCTTGCCTAAACACATTACGTAACGCCCGATTTTTATTTTATTTTCCGATGTGCTGGTGGACGTTTCTGTGCGTGGATGTCTGAAGCGGAAGTTCGTGTGCGTGGAGGTCTGCAGCCAGACTCTCTTGGAGAATTAAGGGTATGTATGCAAAATATATGCCCAACAGACGAATTGACCAATTTGCCCTTTTCAGTTTCTTTCTTTAGTCAGCTGTTAAAAGTGGGAAAATAGATTAACATAAAATCTTCTGTTTGGGAAAATAGATAAACATAAAATCTTCTGTTTCTGTAGGCCTACATAATTTGCTATTACATTAAAAAAAAATCACTGCGCTAAGTGCATAGGTGTTGCCTATAAAATCGATGAGAGACAGACAGACAGACAGACAGACAGACAGACAGACAGACAGACAGACAGACAGACAGACAGACAGACAGACAGACAGACAGACAGACAGACAGACACAGATAGACGCACGCTCATGTGTGCAAAGATTGTTAAATGCATCGTCATTTTTATGTGTGTTTTAAAGCATACGCTAATGTGGGTGTCTGTCCAAATATTCCGTCTCCTCTTGCTCCATGCTGAGCCCCGACTCATTTTCACCCGAGGGTCCGACAATGTGCTGTCTTGGAGCCAGAGGCGGATCTACGGGCCTGGTTAGTATTGGCCCACCCAGATTGACAGTGGGCCTACCCAATCAGTTTCATAGAAAAATAAATAAACAATATATATATATAATGTTTAATTGTCTTTTTTCATACAATATGTTTTTTTTTTTAATACATTTATAATTGAAAATATTTACAGTAGCTACCAAAATTAACAATATAATAATAATATTCAGAAACCCCTCTCGTGCTCATTAGTTCTGTCCAGTGACGTCTTTACGCAACATCATGGTCGACGCAGGCAGCGGATGGCGGTTTCATGCCATCAGATAGCAGCCTCAGCGATGGGTAAACAGCTGTCTTTGAGTAACTTATGATGACCTATAATCAACTTTTTCAACTCGAAACCTAGGAGACTCCGACTGAGAAGCTCCGGTAAGACCGGGTTTTGTATGCTGGCCCGCCGTGGCATTATTGCTGTTTCTGAAAGTTTTTTCTGAATATAAGTTCATTCGATTCGTTTGATCCATTTATATTCATGTAGGCCTATGGGTCACTATAACGTGAGCTATGCAGTGTTGGATTTGTGTTTTTATTTTGTTATTATGCTACACCTGCCTATGTAATATGACATGAGTATAAGGCATATTCAAATACTACAGATTTGCAAGTTCTCTCCACTTATTAATTTTATATAGGTAGGCTATATAATACTCCGCCTTGTGTAGAAGCTCCGGTTAGACCGGGTTTTCGTATGCTGCTATCATTCCGTAGCACTTCTTTAGTATTTTTGACGCGAGCCGTTAACTGCGTCATAACAACAGAGCAGCTCGAGCCGGGCAGGAAGTGAAAAAGTAAAAGCCATAGAGCTCAATTTTCAAAATAAAACACTGTAGTGCCGGAGGAAAAGGAGGACGTAGGCAACTTAACTATAACTGTTTATTCCAATAAAGCAGAACAGAACGATCAGTCAGTGCATGGTTCGTACTCTAGTGCCACACTCTAAAGCGTCCCTCATGTGCAACACTCTCAAGCGTCCCCCTAGCCCCGTGACTCAGGTTCCCTCCCACTCGATCCGTAAGAGGGGAACACGAACCTCTAATGTAGTCACTACACCACAATACTCAGCTTATGCAGCCTATCAAAACTTCACATCAACATTACGTCATGACCGGTGGCACAGTGGGTCTCAGAGAGGGTCGGCAACATGGACGACGAGAGACTGATTTTCGAAGTGGAGAAACATAAAATAATTTAGCAAATAAATCATCCTTTTTATAAGGACAATGTCAGAAAGGACAAAGTTTTGGGAGTGGAAGGTGAGTACACTTGATTTCCCCGGTGGAAATCATGCGTAACTGTATCTAAATGCCAACTCTTTAAATTGTAGCTGTAACAGAATACAGTTACTTATAATTTGTGTTCTGAATACGTAACGCCAGTAGGCCTACATGTAGGCTATTCTGTTACTCCCCAACACTGAGCATTACTAAACTTTGAAAGATGTGTTTCATACCCATAATGCTATACGACAACAGAATCCCAAGCCCCATAGGCCCACTTTCTTAAATGGTGATTAGAATTGACTTGATGGAGTTGATATTAGAAATGAGAACATTAATCATTGATGAGTTAATGAGTTTAGCAGTTTTTTATTAAAATTTATCACATATGGTAGGCCTACAGTGTGAAAACTCAATAATATTTCCCTTAGACCAGGGGTGTCAAACGTAGGCCTACGGCCCGGGTACGGGTTTAATCCGGCCCGCGAGATGATTTTGTGAAGTAGTAAAAAAAAAAAATAATACATATATTTTTTTTTTATAAAAATCCTTCCTAGCATTACATCGATTGCATTGACTGGCACTGATTAATTCGTTGTACATTGAACTACTGGACAATTGTGTGTAACTGGAAGTCGCTTTGGAATGTAACGTAAAATGAGCTGCTATTTTTCAATGAAAGAAACTGCTGTTCTTAATGTGTCCACTAGATGTCACAATAGCAATTATTTTAAGCAAGCAAACTTTATACCGGGGCTGAGCAGGGAGCAAGTAGAAACAGGTAGTGCAGCTTGCCCGGAGCTACCTTGTCGTTCTGCCTTATACTTTCAACATTATGCGCTTTGGCACTCTCATTGCCCCAAAATGTCTCATTGCCCCAAAATGACGAAAAGTGGACACAGAGTGCAGTTTTTCAAGAAAAATGGTCATCGTCCTTTTTATTCATGGAAGTACACCAAACACTGTATGTTTGGTGTTCTCACAGCATGTTTCAGTGCTGAGAGAATACAACCTTCGGCGCCACTATGAGACCCTTCATGCTGACAAATACCACCACTTGCAAGGACAACAGAGAATAAATAAAGTTAATGAACTGTTGGCCTGTCTGAAGAAACAGTAGTCTGTTTAGTCACAGCAGAGAAATCAATGATGCTGCAGTGATTGCAATTGATGAAAGCACAGACATTACAGATGTTGCACAACTGGCCATTTTCATCCGCGGAGTTGATGACACATTGACCGTCACCGAGGAGTTCGTGGAGTTGGTGCCGATGACAGATACAACGACAGCAGCTGATATTTTTACCGCACTCGTCGGCGCGCTGGACAGGGTCGGAGTGGACTGGTCCCGCGCTGTCAGCCTGGCTACAGATGGTGCGCCCTCAATGATTGGGAAAAAAGCGGGTGTTGTGACAAAATTCAAAGAGAAAGTGCAGACTGCAAATGGAGGACGTGATTTTTGGACTTTTCACTGTATTTTGCATCAGGAGGCATTGTGTTGCAAGTCATTAAAGATGGATAACGTCATGAAGGTGGTCGTCCAAACTGTTAATTTCATCCGATCGAGAGGCCTGAATCACCGTCAGTTTGACAGCCTTCTCAGGGAGAACGACCACAACCATGGCCTGCCATACCACACCGAGGTAAGATGGTTAAACCGAGGTGCTGTGCTGAGGCGTTTCTTTGATTTACGAGGGGAAATTGAAGAGTTCATGGAAAAAAGGGAAAACCAGTGGTAGAATTTCAGTCCACAGAATGGATACAGGACCTTGCCTTTATGGTGATTATCACACAGCAGGCAAATAACTTGAAAAAATTAATGCAAGGGCGCAACAGAGTTGTCACACAGTAGCCTACTATGACTATATGTGCGTTCAAGTTGAAGCTGTCATTGTGGGAGATACAACTCGCGGGTGGTGAGTCTGACGCTTCTCATTTTCCTTGTCTGAAAGAAAAATTGCGCGACCCAACATGTGGCAGACATGAAGCGGTTCAAAGATAAAATAACAGGACTGTTACGGGAGTTTGAGCAACGCTTTCAGATTTTTGGTGAACTGGAAAAAGACTTCAAAGTTTTTTGCTCACCATTCACCGTGAATGCCGCAGATCTGCCCGTCAACATTCATCAGAATCTCTTGCCAGGTTACCCCTAACTTGACAGCCCTTGCTGCAAAGGTGTTGTGCATGTTTGGAACCACATATCTTTGTGAGCAAGTGTTCTCTGTAATGAGCATCAATAAAACAAAGCTGCGCTCAAGGCTCACGCACAAGCACTTGAATCACATCCTGAAGTTGGCTGCCACTCAGGATGTGACGCCTGATATTGATGCGCTGGTGAAAGCTAAAAGATGCCAGGTATCAGGAGTCAAATAAACTATGTAACCCCACTTAAAAATGCTGCATGAGACACTGCACCCTGTTATAGATATAGATGTGAACATGAATGTCTTCTGTGGAGAGTTAATGAAAGTGAATCGTGTGCGATTTACTATAATAATGTAAGTCACTTCAGTTCATAAGTTTGGTTGATTGACATTTTTTATTTTTCTATCAATAAAGTGTAGCCTACAAGGCAAGGAGTAAATCAACCTTATTGAATAGTTTCTACCTCCGTTTGTATGGTTTGGTTAGCCCAGGATTAATGTGGAAATAAAAAAAAATAAGTATTTGATACCTAGAAGAGATGTTTGTATTTTGTTCAATCTCAGATAGGCTGAGACTCAAAGTTGTGTGCCTTTGTAGATACACTGAGACGAAGTTTAAGTTCCAATCGCTGAGGTATTGTTCTAGAAATTGCACACTTTGCACAATTTTCAAGTTATTTAAAGTGTTTTTGCAATGTATACATTTTCTGAATGTGCTACTATTTTGTACCAAATTAAAACAAAGAAAACAATCTGAAATTGTCGTTATTTTTAATTATGCCATATTTTTACCGGTCCGGCCCACTTGGGAATAGATTATCCTCCATGTGGCCCCTGAGCTAAAATGAGTTCGACACCCCTGCCTTAGACGTTTGAGTGTTTTAGCCGGATACGGGACTAATCTAGTGAAGTCTATGAGTGGAGAGGAGGGGCAGACCAATCAAATGTCAGTCGGTGAGAAGAATGCATGATTTCGTTTTTGAAGCAAGTGAGGGAGGGGGAAAGAGAGCGGCGTGGACAGAGAAAACAACCATATAGAATAGATCAATTTACGCCTGGGGGAAGAAAAATCTGAATTTCTGGCGGTAATTGTTGATTCTGTGGCGCCGCTGTCTGTTGTAGCCTACTGCTTTGAATAGTATACATTACATAGGAGACACACACACACACACACACACACACACACACACACACACACACACACACACACACACACACACACACACACACACACACACACACACACACACACACACACACACACACACACACACACTATTCATTTTATATTGTTTGAACTGACAACCAAAGCTGTCAAAGTAAAATGTATAAATAGATGAATAAATATGAAACATTATTTTAATAACGTAATAATGCTGGCATATATATATATATATATATATATATATATATATATATATATATATATATATATATATATATATATATATATATATATATAGAAAGTAGGCCTATATATTGCAGAATGTCCTTTTCCATAATTTTATATGGTGTTTCAGGCATTTTATTTCCTTTCCCATGACCCCCATTTTAAAATAATCTAATATCCTGGATAATTCAGAAATGCACCTGACAATCACCATAAAGAAATAATTACTAAGGCAATTGGTGAGTAAATAAATAACATTGCATTATTGTGAAAGGTAATGTTGTGACAAATATTTCATGATAATGATCCACTTATTCTTACTTTCTTTAAAAGAAAAAGAATACTTCTAATAAAGTTTTATTTTATATGTATACACCGCCAGCTTTGGTTGACGATAAGTTTTCTCCCTTGGATCTTGTTCTTTGATTTTCTTTAACATCTCGAAATGTCTGCATCTTTTGTCGAGCATTTGGAGGATGCATGAATACATTGATGTTCATTTCTGTTTAAGGTTATTAAACATGAAGACTACACTGAAAGTCATCGGTGGACAGGGAGGCAGTTCATTTACTTTTACTGGTCGTGACAATCGTGCCACCCTCAAGAAGATTGGAGTGGCAGTGGGCGACTGGCAGATCAAAGCTGTGCGGGCAGAACTGACTGACGGGCGTGTGAAGACCTTTGGAAATTCAGTCACTTTCAAAGAGTTTACGTTTGAACCTGGCGAGCACTTCACCAGCTGTCCCTGTGGGGGAACGATGACGGCTCACGTCTGGGTGGCATCAGGTTCTGGACGAGTTCTGGACGCGAGTTCTTCGAGCACATGACTGGCAGTGGCCTGAAGACAGAGTACCCTATCAATGTGGGGTCTGGAGTCTGCCTGGGGTTGCAGGGGAAAGCTGGCTTAGACATCGACTGTTTGGGATTCCTCTTCATCAAAGCCAACACGAGCATACCACAGCGCAGTGAGTAGCATGTGTGTGTGTGCCTTGTGTGTTAACAGTTTTAATGTGTAACCGGCTTGCAGCCAGAACAAGTTTGTGTTACCACATCTATTATTATGATCTAATCAGGCTAATTAATATGTTGCTATGTATGTTAAGCCTTTGTGTAACAAGATTGTGGTTAAACGGGTCTGAATCAAAGAAAATGTATATTTTTGGTCTTCTACCTACTTCAATGTTTGAAACATTTTAATAAGTAGGCTATGAGAGCACCAAGTAATTATGTACTACTTTTGAGTAATAATAGATGAATATCTAATTTGCCATAGGCCGAACCATCAGTCCTATCATGATTATCTGTTTATCCCTTTTTAAAAAAAGTGAAATTGAATTAAGGAATATTGAATAAATTGCATTATAAAAAAAAAAAAAAGACCATAAGAGGAAGTCATAACACTCCCCACACACACACACACACACACACACACACACACACACACACACACACACACACACACACACACACACACACACACACACACACACACACACACACACACACACACACACACACAGTCATACAGGTGTTTACTCGCTTGCAAAGACCACATGCAAATACACACTATATCTGCTGAATCAGGTCTGAGTTGTGTTAAATAATTACAAGGCATCACATCAAGTGTGTGTGTGTGTGTGTGTGTGTGTGTGTGTGTGTGTGTGTGTGTGTGTGTGTGTGTGTGTGTGTGTGTGTGTGTGTGTGTGTGTGTGTGTGTGTGTGTGTATTCCATCCCCGTCCTCAGTATTGAAGCGGTTGAGCAGGCTCACCACCCTCTTCCAGCGGTTTTCCAGCAGTGAGTCGGCACCCGGTGATGAAGACCGCGGTGACCCCCGTGCCGCCGGCACCCTCTTTCCGGTCTCCAAGACCACCATGGATGACATGGGAGCCATGCCGCCGTTTACCACAAGCTACGCTCGCTCCAGTGACAAGGAACAGGAGAAGGAGGCCAACGACATGTCGCTGCCTAGTGCCCAAAACACGAAACAGGACGGGCCCCTCGCACCTGAAGCCTCCCGGGCCAATGCCGTGACCCCACCTAAGGTGACAGAGAGTCATGACGGTGTAATCAGCTGTCCTAGCCCCCCTACAACCCAGGGCACCTTCAAAGACCCCACAAGAGAGGAGGAGGAAGTGGAGAGGACGGAGAAGGGGCCTGAAGTGGAACAAGTATCTGACCATGGTTTTAGGTAGGCTATAACTGCTTTTTGTTTGTATATGTTTACAATAAACCACCTGCTCATCTCTCTAACACAACGCCATGCTCTAAATGGGTGTTTTTGGTGGGAGAGAGGGCGGGACTTTCACGTTGAGTGGCTGTAGAGAGAGAGAGGGACTTCTGATAGAGGGATATCCGTTTCTGTTACATGTTTCAGATATTGCTTTGGACAAAATGTGTATGTAATCTCCATAGTTATTCTACTTGTCATCATTCTGCCTGCTCCGGGCACTGTTGACTGGTGTAAACAACTCCCAGTGACTTGATTGATTTGATATTAGAAATGAGAACATGTTATTTCCCTTAGACATTTGAGTGTTTGAGCCGGAGACGGGACTAGTATAGTGAAGTCTTTGCGTGGAGAGGAGGGGCAGACCAATGCATGATTTTAGGTTGTGAACGAGTGAGGGAGGGGGAAAGATAGTGGCGTGGACAGGGAAAACAACCATATAGAATAGATCAATTTGCATTGGGGGAAAGAAATCTCAATTTGTGGCGGTCAGTGTTAATTCTGTGGCGGTGCTGTCTGTTATACGACTTTGAATAGTATACATTTACATATATATGTGCAGTGGCGGCTGGTGTAAAATATTCTAGGTGGGGCACTTTTTGCCAGGAATGGAATTTTGTCATTACAGTGCATGGCCATTTAGCCTTTTGTACGGGCGTTTTTTTTAGGCGTACCTTTGCCACATGCAAGGGCACAAACAAAACCATAAACTACATTGATTGATTCGATTGCCTTTTAAGATACAGTAGGCTGCATGTCACAAATGAATATGGTGGAGCAATGTAATCACTTGTTACTCCAACTTTTGATTTTAAATAAATATCAAAATATCAAAGTAACTATCTTCAATGATTAATGTTTGTACAGACAACCAAAGCTGTCAAAGTAAAATGTATAAATAGATGAATAAATATGAAACATTCTTTTAATAACACAATAATGCTGCCATATACTTTATACAGTGTATATATATATATATATATATATATATATTCTATAGACAATATATATTGCAGTATGTCCTTATCCATAATTTTATATGGTGCTTCAGGCATTTTATTTCCTTTCCCATGACCCCCATTTTAAAACTATCTAATATCCTGGATAATTCAGAAATGCACCTGACAATCACCATAAAAAAATAAATAATATTAAGGCAATTGTTGAGTAAATAAATAACATTGCAATATTGTGCAAAGTAAGGTTGTGACAAATATTTCATGATAATCATCCACTTATTCTTACATTATTTATAAGAAAAATAATACTTATAATAAGTAATAATTATAAATATACAGTGAAGAAAATAACACCCTTCTATTTTGCAAGTTCTCCCACTTAGAAATCATGGAGGGGTCTGAAATTTTCATGGTAGGTGCATGTCCACTGTGTGAGAGATAATCTAAAAAGAAAAATCCAGAAATCACAATTCTATGATTTTTTTAACAATTTATTTGTGTGATACAGCTGAAAATAAGTATTTGAATTTTGAACACCTGTCTATCAGCTAGAATTTTGACCCTCAAAGACCTGTTAGTCCGCCTTTAAAAGTCCTCCTCCACTCCACTGTATTATCCTGAATCAGATGCACCTGTGTGAGGTCGTTAGCTGCATAAAGACACCTGTCCACCCCATACAATCAGTAAGACCCAAACATTCAGCATGGCTAAGAGCAAAGAGCTGTCCAAAGACACCAGAGACAAAATTGTACAACTCCACAAGGCTGGAAAGGGCTACGGAGAAATTGCCAAGCAGCTTGGTGAAAAAAGGTCCACTGTTGGAGCAATCATTAGAAAATGGAGGAAGCTAAACATGACGGTCAATCTCAATTGGAGTGGAGCCCCATGCAAGATATCACCTCGTGGGGTCTCAATGATGCTAAGAAAGGTGAGGAATCAGCCCAGAACCACACGGCAGGACTTGGTCAATGACCTGAAAAGAGCTGGGACCACCGTTTCCATGGTCACTGTTGGTAATACACTAAGACGTCATGGTTTGAAATCATGCATGGCACGGAAGGTTCCCCTGCTTAAACCAGCACATGTTAAGGCCCGTCTTAAGTTTGCCAATGACCATTTGGATGATCCAGAGGAGTCATGGGAGAAAGTTTTGTGGTCAGATGAGACCAAAATGGACCTTTTTGGTCATAATTCCACTAAGCGTGTTTGGAGGAAGAAGAATGATGCGTACCATCCCAAGAACACCATCCCTACTGTGAAGCATGGGGGTGGTAGCATCATGCTTTGGGGGTGTTTTTCTGCTCATGGGACAGGACGACTGTTCTGTATTAAGGAGAGGATGACTGCAGCCATGTATTGTGAGATTTTGGGGAACAACCTCTTTCCCTCAGTCAGATCATTGAAGATGAGTCGTGGCTGGATCTTCCAACATGACAATGACCCAAAGCACACAGCCAGGAAAACCAAGGAGTGGCTTCTTAAGAAGCATTTCAAGGTTCTGGAGTGGCCTAGCCAGTCTCCAGATCTAAATCCAATTGAAAATCTTTGGAGGGAGCTGAAAATCTGTGTTTCTCAGCGACAGCCCAGAAACCTGACTGATCTAGAGAAGATCTGTGTGGAGGAGTGGGCCAAAATCCCTCCTGCAGTCTGTGCAAACCTGGTGAAGAACTACAGGAAACGTTTGACCTCTGTAATTGCAAACAAAGGCTACTCTACCAAATATTAACGTTGGTGTTCAAATACTTATTTTCAGCTGTATCACACGAATAAATTGTTAAAAAAATCATAGATTGTGATTTCTGGATTTTTCTTTTTAGATTATCTCTCACACAGTGGACATGCACCTACCATGAAAATTTCAGACCCCTCCATGATTTCTAAGTGAGAGAACTTTCAAAATAGCAGGGTGTTGAAATACTTATTTTCTTCATTGTATATACACTGTCAGGCGCCAGCTTTGGCTGTCGGTAAGTTTTCTCCCTTGGATCTTGTTCTTTGTTTTCCTTTAACAGGTCAAAATATCTTTTGTCAAGCATTTGGAGGATGCATAAATATTTATTTACATTTCTGTTTCAGGTTATTAAACAAGGCGACTACACTGGAAGTCATCGGTGGACAGGGAGGCCGTTCATTTACTTTTACTGGCCGTGACAATGGTGCCACCCTCAAGAAGATTGGAGTGGCAGTGGGTGGTTGGCAGATCAAAGCTGTGCGGGCAGAATTGACTGACGGGCGTGTGAAGACCTTTGGAAATTCAGTCACTTTCAAAGAGTTTACGTTCGAACTTGGCGAGTGCATCACCAAGCTGTCCCTGTGGGGCAACGATGACGGCTCACGTCTGGGTGGTATCAGGTTCTGGACGAGTTCTGAACGAGAGTTCTTCGAGCACATGACTAGCATGGGCCTGAAGACCGAGTACTCTATCGATGTGGGGTCTGGAGTCTGCCTGGGATTGCAGGGGAATGCTGGCTCAGACATTGACTGTTTGGGATTCCTCTTCATCAATGCCATCAAGTCGTCTGTGTTAACCGACATGACCTATCCCAGCCTGGCCAAGTACACACCCCAGGTGAGTGCTGCTATGTGTGGAAGACCTGAGTCAGAATATGGCAGGAAGCCATATTCTGACTGAAGTGGGCCAATACATTTCAATTAACTGTTTCTTTATCAACTCCGAAAAGCTATTGAGATGGAGTCATTTTCATGCATGAATAGCACCTGTTTTTATAGTAGGTTGTGTCCAGGACAGAAATTTGCACGTATTTTTCCTCTTTCCTATCACTAACAAAAGCATGTCTTATACCTATCTTTCATAGGGCAGATTACTCTTATATATTAATCAAACATATTTTGCAAAGCCCTTTTTATATCAGTAGTTGTCACAAGGTCCTTTTCTTTAAAGAAAAAATTAGAAAGATTTGTTCTGCTCAAATGCTTGTTGGCCCACTTAGTCGTTCCATAAAGGACAACTTGATGAGTCCTGTCCACCGTATAAGCATTATAATTTGATATGGGGTTGACAGTTATGTCTTTTGTTTGATTACATTAGGTTAATGAAAATAGTGTCAGCACTGAAATCTTTTGAATTTCTCCCTCTGGGGATTAATAGTTTTAAAGTCTAAATGTTAAGGTACCGCCACACCAAACGCGTTACTCGCGTTGGAAAACGCGAGTAACACGCCTAATCCTGACGCTTCATCATTGTGTGTCACAAAAATGGTTCAACGCTTCCACCGCGCCAACGCAGCTAGATGAGCCTGCCCATTTTCTCCCGCTCATTCTCTTTCCAAAGCTCCGCAAACATGAAGGACACCACCATCGCTGGTGATAGAGCTTGGATCGGGTTAGATTAAATAATCTCGGATATAAATAACAATAATCGGGATAAATAACATGGTATACATGGTATATAATAACACATGGTGTGTCTGTTGTGTTTCCAGCATTCGTAGTGTTGATCAGCAGAGATATAGTCTGCCAAGACGTTGAGGTTGCTTAGCAACCAGAGACGCTGTCCATGCAAGTGAATGGAGCGTTCCCTCTTCGTCACACCAAACGCGTTACTCGCGTTAGGGGCATTGAAAATCGGCATTTTTGCATAGGGAACCATTGGTATAGGCGCATAGACGCGTTACACGCGTTGAAGCGTCGTGTTAGGGGCGTTATGCCGCGAACACACCAAGCGCGTACCTCGCGTACCATGTACGCGCGTAACGCAGCTAAAATGTTGCTTGACCATTTTGTGTCAAAAATGGTCAGATACGCGCGTAACGCGCGTAGATGAGACCGCCCAAAACTCCCCCCCCCCCCCCCCCCCGCCATTTTTCTTTTGCTGAAACATTCACTGATCTTACCAGGACAGCCAGTTTCCTCGGCCACGTCGACCCACGCCCTCTCTTTCTTGTTCCTGTCCCGGTACAACACAATCCTGGTGTTGTACAGGACAGGACGGCTGCACACTGCGATGATGAGGTTTTGGTCCTCCATTGCGGTTCTGTCCTCTCCGTCTCTCTGCCAGTGACGTCGGGTCAAGCTCAACGCTGATTGGCTATTGCGGCGCGTACGCACGTAAAAAGTTCAATTTTTTGAACTCCTCGTACGCGCGTATATGTACGCGCGTATATGTACGCGCGTATATATACGCGCCTCATACGCGCCTCATACGCGCCTAACGCGAGTAAAATGTTGCTTATACGCGTGTAACGCGTGTACGCGTCTCATACGCGCGTAAACCAATGGTTCCCTATGGAAAAATTGCCGATTTTATACGCGTGATACGCGGGTAACGCTTTTGGTGTGGCCGTACCTTTAGAAGTTCAAAAAATTGAACTTTCAACGCTCCTACGCGTGACGCTTAGCCGCGATAGCCAATGAACGTGGAGCTTGACCCGACGTCACTGGCAGAGAGAGCTTGCACAGAAGCATACGGCCGACATCTTTCTTTATTCTGGGTGGAAATAGTAACATAGTTACGCCATTAAATGTGTTTATGTAAACATTTCTAGCGAGAAATGTGCATTTTACTTTCATAATGTTCGCTCGGTGAATGTGAAGGATGTTTGGTTTGATAGTTATGATGAAGAGGGAACGCTCCATTCACTTGCATGGACAGCGTCTCTGGTTGCTAAGCAACCTCAACGTCTTGGCGGACTATATCTCTGCTGATCAACACTACGAATGCTGGAAACACAACAGACACACCATGTGTTATTATATACCATGTATACCATGTTATTTATCCCAACTATTGTTATTTATATCCGAGATTATTTAATCTAACCCGATCCAAGCTCTATCATTCACCCGCGATAGCCGGGAGAAAATGGGCGGGCTCATCTAGCTGCGTTGGCGCGGTGGAAGCGTTGAACCATTTTTGTGACGCACAACGATCAAGCGTCAGGTTAGGCGCGTTACTCGCGTTTTCCAACGCGAGTAACGCGTTTGGTGTGGCCGTACCTTAAGACTAAATAAATAATATTTTGATATTTTCTGTACTGGTTATTAAGTATATTTTGTGTGTTGCCTGAACATTATACATATTTTTTGTGTTTTTCTGTCTGTGTGGTTTAATGTAGGTCAACAAAGAATATATAAAATCGGTGTCTTATCAAAACAACACTACTGCGGCTCAAGAGCATAAATGTGCGTACAGCAGATCTGTGACCAAGTCTACCACCTGGAGCACCACCACTAAGCTTGAGGGCACCGTCAACATGTCTGTTCATGCAGGGATCCCGAAACTGGTGGGGGGGTCTGCTGGATTTAGCTTGACCACGGGAGCAGTGCTGTTGTCCACAATGAACTCCTCAGAGACCATAACCGAATCAGATGAGGTCAACGTGACGGTCCCGGCAGAAAAGATTGTGAGCGTTGAATTGACAGTGGGACGAGCAGTCATCAACCTCCCCTTCTCGGCCACAGTGAAAATCACATGCATGAATGGCAGCGAGCTGGTCTTCCCATCCACCGGTATCTACAATGGCGTGGCTTACACTGCAGTAAATGTAAAAACCACTGAGTCTGATTATGTTATGAATGTCGAATAAGATGCGTCAACAACTTACTGTGCACAGTTTTAATATTGATTACATAACATTGGTTTAATGCAGTGACCTTCACAGATACATAAATCATCATCATAAACCTGCTTGTGTTTCCATGTCCATCCTTAGAGCTTGCAAAACAATATATGATCAATTTCCTGTCTAGCTAATGCCATTATTTAACATTTCAGTTCAGTAAATGATAATTTCAGTTCAAATATTCCATATGCTGTGAATTTAGTTAACAGCCTGGAAAGATATTACGTTTCTGAACACTCCCAGTCAGATGCTAATCTTACTACTATAATAGCAGGCCTGTCGCACCAGTTACTCAAGTTGGTCATGTGCGCATGTGCCAAGCAGCCTGCAGCTCACACACAGCATGCGCAAACCTTACCGAATATTCGATTATTCGAATTGACGTGGGTATTTGACTTTAGCTGTAGCAGATTTTTTTGCCTATAGTTCAATATATTCATTAGCTATATTAATAACATATTGTTCATTAAACGTGTATACTAATGCCATTCAACATTTGGAATACTTGGCTATACTGAAAACCTCTGTTCCAGCGGAGTCTTTTCCACAGTGGGCTTGATTGTAAATCACCTTCGCACCCGCCTATCCCCCGGCCTGAGCACGTAGATATGCAAAATTTTTTGAACAACAATGAGTGATGCAGTAGGTGGGCTTATGTGTTATGTTTAATTTGGAAATGTCTTTAGACATAGGCTACTGTATTTTCCGTGTCTTACATACCATAATATTATTTTTGTTGATGCCTCTGTATTTATGCGCATCAATGCGCAATGCCGAGGCGGCCCTATGCGG